>JAQQRF010000459.1:0-19103 GCA_030523145.1 Trissolcus brochymenae
CGTACTTCTTCTGCACCAGCTGGTGGATCTGAAAAACCTGAATGAGTACGTTGAACGGTACGACATAAATAACAACATTCAAAAATTGAAAGATAAGATTGATCTTACTCCGAACGTTGTAATTCTAACCGACGAGGCGACTAAGAAATTGGAAGCGCTTGCCGACAGCGGTCTCGGAGAAATTCAATTCGACAGGTTTGCGAGCGTTTTAAGAGAAAACATTACAAATATGAACTTAATGGACCTGGCGGAAAAGATGGACGAAGTTGCGGGGAATTTGACAGATGATTATCGCGAGATTAAACGAAACCTGTCGCGAAACGCGGATACACTAAGAAATATTCACGAAACTTTGGTCGTGCCGATGACGGAGACAAGCGAAATGCTCATGCAAACCGCCGAAGACCTGCAGGAAACCATCAAATTCAATCACTCAAGCATACAAAACGCGATCAAAGTTCTCATCGGCCAGGTTCGAAATGCTCAAGATTATTTGAACGACAGTGGACCGCAAATTGTACACAAGGTAACATTTTTGAAATTGTATTCTATTGATGGAACAATGGAATCTAATTGTTGTTATTTTGTGTTTCAAATTTAATGAACCAACTGTTCGTTTTATTTTCTCAGACTGCGACTCAATTTGGCAAAGCTTTCATCAAATTAATCACCGACTTCTTGGATCACGTGGTATCCAGTGCATTTAACAACGTAGGTCGATGTGCTCCCGTTTCCAACGCCTATAATGCGACCCTTGTCGCCGGCTGTAACAAAATCCTCGATCCATTTGTGAGTATTATCATCGTCGACTTGGATGTTAATTTTCAGCATTTCAAATCAGCTAATTTCAATGCACTTAACAATTTTAATTACGCGAGATTGATCAATTTTTCATTTCTTTTTTTTCAGAATGGATTCTGGCTGAGTGTTAGTTGGAGTTTGCTGTTTTTCATTCCAGCCATTGTCCTCTGTGTCAAATTAAGCACACTGTACCATAAGTCTGATCCATATCCCGACCCCTCAGCTGAAGCGTAAGTATTTCTTTAATCTACTGTGAAACAAAAATATATTGTTTGTCTATTTTTAGTTTCTGAATATCATTTTTCGTTTATTAGTTGATTTCAAGCTTTTCGTTTTATACTATGTTTTCTCTGCTCCAATTGCGAGCTTAAGGTTTTGCTTTTTATAAATTGGAGTAGAAAATTTTAATTTGGTTTAAAATTAATAGTTACATCTCGCTATGTTTTTGCTTCGTAAACAATTCTGTTTCGTTTTCTCTGTCAATTTATAACTTTTTTGTTTGCAATTTTTATTCTTTAACGCTACAAAACTGGGTTACAAACTGAAACAACAAATTTTTTAACGAGAAATGTTGTTTGTCATTTGTTGCTGCTTTAACTTTTTCGTGACCATTGAACCGAAAATGTCAATCAAATTGAAACTGTTCGTCTACATGCTTACGCTATTGTATCTGATATAACTTTCATTTCACCATTTATGGAAGCCTCATTTCCTTTCTTCTAGTAACTTACACCCACTTGTTCTTTAATTTTGCACGTTATTTGTTTATAGGAATAGGAATAATCAATGACACTTGGGAACAGTACTGAATTTTCCTACCTGTACTGACACGAAGGACTGTTTTTTGATTATTAAATATTTTCCTACAAACTAACAAGATAATTACTTTCAACCTATCACATTTCTAATAAATTCTTCAACATTTTTTACATTCTATTATTATTTTTTGTTTTCAATTTTCATTATTTCACAGGCTGAAGTGCGTACTCTGAAAACAATTTAATTAAACCTGGTCACTGTGTGATAAGACATATATTTCATGTTGATTATTTTAAAATGTCAAAGTGAAACGAAATGTTGAAAAGTTGAAGCTAAGAAAGATATGAAAATACACTTTTTTCACGGAGCATGAAAGAGTTAAAGTTGCTATTTTTATAATATGTGGAATGGTTGTCGGATTCTAATCGCTAAGTACTTCTCCTGAAACAAGTTTATAAAAAAAATAAAAAAGAAATAAAAATTATACCATTAATCTGTGCCTTTTGCATGAAAATATTCTGCATCCTCGTTTTTAATTTAAAATCTCTGGTCTCATTTTTCCCCTGTCATTTTGTGTTCAACTAACACACTAGTCACTTTTATTAACTGATCTCTTTGAATTACGCATCACATTGTTTATCATTTTATTACACAATTTTTCTTACTATAATTAATCACCATGCACTGGAAAATTAATATCAATGATATAATTTTGGTGTCACAAAATTGTTGAATACATTTTTCAAACATAAAAATAAAAAGGATTAAAATATAATACAATAGTATTAATATTATATTAATGGACATGATTTAACTCGCATGACGAGTGGTATACACGAATGAAAAAAAAATGTTCATGAAGTTGGTAATAACAATGATATGAAGACTAAATGGATCGTTTGTAATTGCAGCGTGCCAGACAAAAAGTATGTCCATGGTAGGTATCATCCAGGACACTATCACGACGGTTACCACGATGGTCCGGCGCATTACAGCGACAGGGAAAGAATCGGTGATCCACATCAGGGTTCGTCGCACCACGATTCTCGGTACTCGGACATAGCGCCCAAGTAAGTTTGCAGATTGCCAAGGAGCTATAATAAAAAGCTGCTTCCACTGTTGAAAAATGCTTAGTTTGACAAAAAATAGGGTCGCAGTGTAAATTAATCCTATTAAAAGCAACTTGTTGAACCAACTAATTGCTCAAATTTTTTTTATCGCGCTTGGAAAATAATAATAGAAAAAAACGTAATGTTAAAAAAAACATAAAAAGAAAGAAAAGGAAACGAGAAATTGTACAAGTTTGAATAGCGGATAATCTGAATGCCATTCATACGTTTCTATTACAGTTTTGCCTTACCCCGTCGACATCACAAAATTCTAGAACCCTCCGAAAACGAAAGTACCAATAAAGTATTTAGCATTCCACTAGTACGATCAAAGTAAGTCTTTGCTATTTTCGAGCTCGAAACCCGCTTGGTTGACCAGATCCATAACTACAAGTCAAGTTTCTTTGTTTCCAAATAGTTTTTGTTACCACAAAGCCATCGTTCGTCATTGTTCAGAGTGCATATTGAGAGTGATGCTCCGAAATCAGGTGGCACTTACAAAAAAATAATCTTAAAAGAAAGAAAACAAAATGTAGATCAAGTCATTTTCAACATGCCACTTTGAACTTGCCTCTGAAATGCAAGGAAAGTAGTTATGGGGCTTGCTATTGCTTATTTTGTTAATGATTTTTCAAAGCTTGGTTTCAAACGTCGTACATCACAATGGCATAAACTCGATGGCATTAATCAATCGACCAGTTCAGTCTCATCCAAGTTCCCATTTCAAGTTCAAGTCAACGTTTTTCATTTCAAAATAAAGAAAGTTAGATCTAAGCAGGGTTCCCACTCATCACGTGTTGTCCATGTAACGGAATGACACACCGAATTACAATCGGGTTTGATGAGTTCATGACTCTGCTCTTGATGTTATTATCTGTACTAAGAGTAAGCTCACGCCATGGTCACACTTGTTCTCCTGGTTATTTCCAGGTGAGTGGGAATCTTGCAGGGGGGCAACTTCTCGCGACTCTCGAATCACCTCTGCACGTAAGTCGTTCAGACTACTTACAATAATTCAGATTCTATGTTCATTATCACGACCCAACCAGTCCGTGTACATATCACATCTCGAAGGGTCTCGAAATTTTGATAACAAATTTCATTTGTTTTAATTTATTTATTACAATTTTTTTAAATTTCATTTTAACACTTGAAGTACCAATGAGGCCAAAATTTCCTGTTAGGTAAATAAATAAATAGATAAAAGAAAAGAAGAGAAAATAAATAATTTCATTATTATTAAAAATTCCGATGATAATTAAGGAGGCAAATTGATTTCTTTGGTACTTCTGGGGTAATGAATTTTCCAGTACTTTCAGAGTTAATCTGTTTGTTATTTTCTATTTTTACTTTCAATTAAATGCGTTGTCTACGTAGGAACTTTTTCACAAACTGGATTAGAAACTTGGTCGCTGAAATAAAGTTTTGAGTGATAAAAAAAGTTATAAGACATGAAGGTTTGTCACCAAGCCGGCTCTCGGTTGATAAAAAAATGATACAAAATAGTTTCCAGACCCTACTTCAGTTCATTCAATGATTCTTCTACTTCATTTATTATAGAATTGGTGTGTTGCTGTTAATAATAGACTGGATTTATCCTTGTTATTCGTGGATTCCATAACCGTCACACTTCATATCAATGATTCCAGTGATCATTGCAATAGAATAGTCATTTTCATATACTATTATAACCAATAGTTATTAGAATTGATCTTTCTTGTATGCTAAAACTGCATTGTTCAATATGTTACTGTCTTAATGAAGAGTGAAATATTTTCAATCAAGAGCACACGAGTTGTAGACCTTTCTGTGTGAAACAATGTTTAATTTATTTTTCTTTTAATTTTTGTTTGATTATTCTCTCTAACTTTCATAGAGTTATATATAGTCAAAGATTGAAATTATGTCGAGAACAGAATTTACGGATACGTGTTCAGCAAGCAAATAAAGCCAATACAGAGATAAAATTTCTTGAACCAGTAACGTCATAAGTTACAAATCAGATTAGCATAGATTTTCATCGGTTGAAAAATAGATGTTGACTGCTGCCAAACACCTCATATTTGATCAACCGTTGAAATTGGCTGAGATTTTCGGTGCAACTTCGTTCCGTTCGTCGAATCAACTTAAATGATCAATTATATTTTATGAATGTCTGTTCCTTTGCTAATATTTTTATCTTGTTTTTTAATTGTCTTTTAATTGATCGAATTTTAAAGAAAGCATTTTGTGATTTTTCAGGAACTGGGATTTCCCTAATGGTGGACCACCGCGGTATCAACCGGCCAGTGCCTCACATCCTCTTAGCACAGAGTATGAGCGACCTCCGCCATATTATTATCCCGGACCTGGGTAATTAATCATTCATTTCTAATTAATCCAAGAATTATGTACAATAATTTCTATGTACATTAATTCATTGGATCCAAACGATAATTGAATTTTGATCAAAATCTAATTAGGAAGAAATGTTAAAAATTTTTCTTTTAAATTGATTTAAGGGATAGGAATTAGGAATCAAGTACCGTGGCATGTACCAAGACTGCACTGAGTTCAGCTGCGATGTACAGTCTAACACGCAGCTACAAGAGGACACTCGGCAAGACGTACAAGCCTGCAATAAAGCGGGACTACGTTTAAAACTTGCACTGCCCATCGCGTGTCCTCAGCATGCCACGGATGTCCCTCACCTACCAAAAATGATACTCTGGAAAGACGACGAGCTGGAGAAGAAGAAAAACCACCGCAGACGTATCAACAGACTGAATGCGATCACAGATCCGTCGCCTGTCGAGCAGTCAGTATTCTGCGATTAATTTTTGTTTGTTAGTTTCAACGATACTGACTGCTTGTCAACGAATTAGTCAGACTCTTGCCAGAACGATGCCATCTCCCACCCGGACGTGTTTCAAGATTTTACATTTCCATCTTGGCTGGCGGATCCTGTTCACGATTTCATGTTCCGCTACTCTTAGCGAAAGCGCATATTTGTCTCCACAAATGTAAACTTTGACGAATTTTCAAATGTCAATTTTTGTTTGCTGTTAAAACAACCTGACTGGTCAGCGCGCAATGAAACGTTAATTTATTTAACTGAGCTCAGCGCGACTATGAGAATTCATCGATAATGCGTGACAGCTAAAGTGCAATACTCCAAATAACAGCGTGTGTGTATGCTTGCGAGTGTGTGTAGCAATTGTGTGACAGGTGTGGTCTAAGAAAAGTCGAACTGTTTTTTATTTATCAAGCATATGCGCGACAGATATTTCATTCAAGACGTTATACAAACGTTCACTGCCTAATTTAGCTTGTGATACATGATGGAATAATTGTTACCGTTGAAGTATTATACGCTTGCTTGATCGTCACATTCCACACCATTGAACGACTGCCTTTTGTAAGAGTTTCTTGTGCACACAACAATTTTCCTTTTATTTTATTCTAAACATTATTTATTCCTCACAAATTGGTTGCAAATGCAACTTGTAAGCACAATTTTTAATATCAAAATCTTGAACTTGTATAATGGATTTGAATATTCCATTATGTATCGATAGAAAACAAAATATATAATGAGTTTGAAAGTTGTGAGACAAATTTTAAATTTAACGCCATATTTACGCCAGAAAAAGTCCGAGGTACATTGTGGAATTCCGTTTCGTCGATGTTTCCTTCATAGGGCTCTTCTTGTCTTTTTAAAATGTTTCGGATCTCAATGTTCTGATACGAGTTAGAGTAGAGATCAACTGTCCATCCCAGAGCTGTGATCAATTCAGAAACTTGCTCTCCCTCTTTACACTTGTGATGGGATGGTATTAATTTGACAGATCGACGTTTCAGTAAATGTGTATAATAAGAAATTCAAATGAAAAAAAAAAAAAAAAAAGAACAGATAAATAAAAAAATGTTAATGCGATTACTTTGTACCGCGATTCGCGTCTTTTTTATTACGTTACGAGTAAGTTTTTCGACTGTTTTACAGTATACAGATACACTCAGTAGTCGCGTGTGATTTTTACTAGTTTTAATAACACAAACGAATAACAAAAAAAATGTATAAATGCGTTATTGGAGGAAGTCGAATCTATTTCATCTAACTGTAAGTATGAAATTGTTTCGTTGATTTTATATTATTTTTTTAGTTTTGTAGTCTTCTCTCTTCGTTTACCAAAAGAATCGACTCATTGCCAAAAGTGATTTTCAAAAATCAGCGTGTATCGTAATTATAATGTTTATATTTCCATTTAAACAGAAAAATGAGAAAAAAAAAGAACACGTAACTTTAAGCACTGTAACTGTAAGCAATCAATTGTTAATGTAGCAAATTGCGAGATCAAAAGAAAATACCTAAGCTGAAAGAAAAATCTCTAATCTAATGTATAGTTACGAGATGTAATTCAAGATCTGTATGTATATTATACACGTAAGTCTATGTGTGATCACAAGGATCTTTCCGAGTAAAGATAGATTTTACGTGATCCCGGTGATTCGGGTAGTTTTTTTTTCGTGTGTGAATATAATATTTAGAGTCACTTTTGTACCGTCATGCGAGCGAGCTGAGCTGGAAAAAGAAACCGCGAGTTTTCGGGATCATGTTGAGACTCATATTTATTGCATCGATGGATTATCGAGAAGTGAGAAACAAAGTGTACATTGGTAAACCAAAATTTTGGACAGGAAAATTGTGATTGTTGAATGAAAATAAGGTGAAAAAAGATCGCGATGAGTCGCTCTAATCGAAACCCATTCGGTGCTATTTTTTATGAAAAATGAGTATTACAAATTTATGTGTGTAAATATACTTCGTATCCCCTGTGCCAAATGTCACTCTGTTTCTACACTTGGACCTGTAATAATAAGGTTTTATTTTAATTTTACAATTTACGAGTTGATTCTGCAGTCGGGATCGCAAAATGGTATATAACGGACACAGTGGAAGTTATATTTTGACTGGATATTCTTCTAAAGTAGATTTTAACTCATGTATAATATTATGTGTGCTCAAAGACATGACGTTAAAGTTTTCATTTTATTTTGTTGTGTTTCTCTTTTTTTTGTCCTTTAATATTCTTTTAGTTGTTCTGCTAAAGACTTTTAAGTTTTTGTTTTTTCAATATTAAAGAATTTTCATTTTTGTCGATTTTTTTTGCGACAGACTGTCCATATTAATTTTCTTTAAAAAGAAGATATAAAATCTTGTTCTTATAATTTACAAAAAAATTACTGTTGTGTAACACACACACACACAAAACACGAGTGTATCAAATTTTAAATGTACGTGTATAAAGATGAAATGATAAATTCTATTTTATACAAAGCACTCTTGTAATTCGCATTACCTGTAATATTAATTACAATATTACAATAATAATAATTTCCTGTGATTAAAGACAAAATATATATCTCCGTCTCGCCTGTAAGTTCACATAAACTGTAAATAACGATTATGATATTACAATGATCATTGGGTCGAAAAGTGCGCTGATTCGAAGGCAAGCTGAGTCATACAAGTGATATGAGCAAAGAAATGCGTTTCGAAATAGCTCGTTATTCGATTCAACAGTTGATTACGTCTTTAAATCAACTGTATACGACTTTACAAATCGAGTGGTAGTTCTCGTCACTTTTCATTTGTGCGCGTATGTGACGAGCTGAACAAGTTACATTCAATAAAATTCTTTGCGTAAAGTTAAAAACAGTTGTTTTAATATCTTTTCACACATTTTATACAGTAATATTTTACAATCATTCAAAAAGGTACTTTATTTTCTTTAGCCCATTTTCTCATCACCCTCACTATCTGCTCCGCCTGTGTGTTTCTTGTATTTTTTACCAGCTGTATAACTTCAGGCAAAAGTTCCCTGAAAAAAGTGTAATGAACATTTTTATAAATTTTATATTTTTTATAATTTTTATATTCTATGGTTTTCATATTTTATGCAGTCGTTCAACATTAATAAAATTTAATTTTATCAAATTCATGCGACTAACTTGGGTAACTTTTGTGCGACAATGTATTGAAAAGTTCCGCAACAAGCTCCTCGTTTCCCTTCCCAGTACTCAGGTGTCGGATCCATACGATCAAGCATGTCAAAAGCTTTAGCTGCATACCAGAAATCGCCAACTTTGTAACAAATGTTGGCTATCAACTGTAGCAAGTTTATTGATTCTGCTGAAGTATCCATTTTCAAGTACAGATCCCAAGCTAATTGTCCTTTACCATTCGTAATATCTGGAATTATAATTTTTAATTATAAAATTTGCATCAAATTATTTTTATTCACAACGTGGAACAATTTTGATGAAATTAAATTAACTGACAGCAGTAAGAAAGCGTGCTAATGTAAGTGTAATCGTTTTTGTATCGCTCATTTTGGATGAGTAAAAATGCTTCTTCAGCTTCTTTGTAGTGTCCAACGGCCGCTTGAGCTTGAGCATAATTAAAATTGAACACATCATCCTTTGAAAAGTAAGACTTAATCGTTTTCAAGTACAGTAAAACTTTGTCAAATTGATAATTGAGAAAAAACGAAGAGGCCATGCACTGTCTGCCCGGAATCGTGTCAACTTGAGCCTCGGATGATCCGACCATACGAAAATACTCTTCAGCGATTTTGATGTTATCTGACTGAAATAAAATTTGAATGAGTGAACTTCAGTATGTAAAATAAAATGACAATGAAAAATGAGGTCTTACAGAATTTCTATCCTGGCCAATGATAGCGTGAATGATAGCTTTCAAAATATATTCCTGAGGGACCGAGGCTTCAAGATCTTTCATTAAATTGTAAGCTTCGTTTGTGTCTTTATGTTTCAAGTAATAAATAACTAAATTAAGTCGAGCTTCTGGAATAACGTCTATCAGATTTGGCAAAACTTGCAGCGCCCCTTCTCCACCACGAAAAACCTGAAAAATTTATCCTGGTATAACAATTTTTTTAATATCTCATTGTAAAGAATTATTTTTTTCATTGCATGAAAAATATCGTATGCTTCAATGAAAAGATACCACAATGTTATGCTGAACCAAATCACTTCCAAAGTTGCAAGCTGAGGATGTTTTTTCCAACAACTGTTTCATCTCAGCCTGGGCACTAGCAGTGTCATAAGCTCGGAAATTGTTACAGGCTTTTAAATTGATAGCCATCGCACTGTTAGGATGCTGCTGAAGGTACACTTGAAGGACTTCCTCGGTCGTATCGTAAAATTCTAATTTGTAGTAACATAGCGCCTGGTAAACGTGTAAAGCCAGGTAATCCCTGTGAAAATTAAATTTCATTAAATTCAACCATTAGATTCAACAAATAGAATCTTATACATTTCTTCAATTTTTGAAAGTCATAGATAAAAATGTTCTCTCCTGTCTCAGCTAATAGAACGACATAAAGATAAACATAAAATAAAGATAAAAATTGCATGTCTAGTGTATTATTAATTTTTTTTCTCACCTATTATTAACTAAAACTTTTTTATAAACATCCATGGCTTCTGTGTACTGAGCTTTGAGATAAAAAATTGAAGCCAAACTTAGTTGATCTTCCACTGAATCTGTCAATTGTTTCAAACATTCATCATATCTTGTCTGGTTATTAGTTTTGTAGGCCAGATGTAAAAGCAGTCTTGTTTTAGTCGCACCATTTGGCGCATCCTTCAGGACACTTTCCGCTTCTGGATACATGCCAAGATAAAAGTAACAGCATGCCAAATTTGTCAGGACATCCACCGGTGAGGGCTCAACATTTTTCAAAGTCTCGTATACGTTGGCAGCTTTCTTGAAGTCACCTAGATGAAAAGCACAATATCCGATCCAGAGATCCGTTTTCAGAGATGATGTGTTCTCATTGTTGAATTCGAGCAAAGTGAGTGCTCCTGTGTAATCTCTCTTGTCTAGAAATTCTTCAAGTGTTGGGATTTCTTTATTCGATGTATATTTGCGCGAACCTTCAGATGAGGCTGGTTTCGATCTAGTCAAAATCTGTTAATAAAAAATTTCAAAAATAAATAAATTCAGCATTTGTTAGATTTTTTTTGTCTTACTTACCATTTTGATTCAATTGTAAACAATGAAAACCGACATCATACGTATTTCCTCGATTGACAAAGTGGAAACCAAGGTAACAATAGCCAAACAATATATATTTTTAGCGCCACTTTCAATCTGTAAAAAATTATTTTCAATAAAATAAATGTTGATAATACATTTTATCAATATAAATAAATTAATCAATAATTTGTATGAATTAATAATAATCAATAATTTGTACAAGTCAATAATTTTTATAAATTAATCAAAAATTAAAAAAAAACTCAAATAGTAATGAAACGATAAAAATTTCTTCAAGATTTTAATAAGACAACGAACATTTGACATTTGTAATTTAAATCTGAGAAAAGTCGTTTTGAAGTCTGGTACGACACTCGACCGCACTGCTGCAGCGCACCCTACCGACATTTTTTGTAAATGCACTTACGGTGTAAACGGCAGGCAATAACCGATATTTCATTATTGTCAAAGCATTTCATGCGATCCCATGTGTTGCACAAATATTTTCGTTGCAAATTGTCCGTAACGCTCAATTTCGACAATTATTTGATGAACAATTCAGTGATCAAACAGGCATTTTAGTTGGATATAGACAAGGGCGAGCTCGTCAGACTGGGGATAACGTCAATTCTCGGATGCTGTGCAATGTTTTTTTAACCTGACCGAGTTTAACATTATTTCCGAGCGGTTCAAAAAACGAAAACAACAACAACTCAGGTAATATTGCTGTCAGCGAGTTGTTATAAATAACAATGCAAACTATTGTTCAGTTTACAAATAGTTTAGACTTCGCGCATCAAATCATGACACTCTGCCAACCAACTTCACACAGAATTTGCACGAAATTCGTATACAAAAGTAAGACCTTTGATAAAAAAACATAAAGTTTTTGAGCAATCTTGTTGCCCATGTTGAACAATGTGTAACGTTTGTGAATAAATAAAACATTATTCGAACTCTTTTGTTTAGTTCCAGTCAAAGCTTCTTAGTATTTTTCGCATGAATTTACCTGCTGACCAAAAAAAAATTGCAACGAAAGTAAAGAGAATAGTTTGCAAATATGAATTATGTATAACAAATTGGAAGGTAATTGCATCGAAACTAATGAACTGAAATTAATTGAAAAAGTTAGTTTCAGGATGGGAAGCACAAGTCAGTTGTACAGCTTATCGTGGGGCGAGTTTAGTTCATCTTTAGCAACTGCTGTGCAGAGTCTTCGAGATGATAAGGATTTAGTTGACGTCACTCTAGCAGCTGGAGGACGTTCTTTCGCAGCTCATAAAATTGTTTTGTGTGCTGCAAGTCCATTTCTTCTAGACCTACTTAAGGTTAGAACTATTATTAGTTGAATTTTTGTTTACTTTTAATTTTCAAATTACTGAAATTAAAATTACTTCAATTACTGATTTAAGGTGGTTCTAGCGACAACTTACATTTGAATTGTAAATAACCAGTTAAGACCAGTATAAGAAGTTCATAATACTTAACTGGTTATTACAATTTACCACAGTTATATAAAAATATTTTTTCATACTAAAAGTTACATAAATCTATTCCAGAAGTTCTAGAAGTTAATTATTAATTACATTTAAAAAAATGAGCCATACAAAATTTTAATGTTTGCACTTGCAACTAATAGTTATCTGAAAAAAGCTATTTTGATGGTTCTGCTAGAATCACCTTAAATTTTAAATAACCGTTTAATCATTATTTTAATTAGACGCCTAATTAAAAATAAAATAATTTAACAGAGCACACCCTGCCAGCATCCGGTAGTGATGTTAGCAGGCGTCGGAGCTGATGAACTCGAGGCTTTATTAGAATTCGTCTACAGAGGCGAAGTTAGTGTCGAACCTTCCCAACTGTCAGCATTACTTGAAGCGGCGCAAATTTTAAATATCCATGGCTTGACCCCACCTACAGTAATCACTGAAGTAAAGATAATTTTCAAATGTTTTAAAAAATAAAAATTGTTACATTAAAGATAGAAACAGAAAATAAAAACACATTTTTTACATTGTAGATATATACTTTATATACTAAATTATCTTGTTTTTAGAATGGAGAAGAAATTCCAGTATCTGCTGTGCAAACCAGTGAAGAACTCACGTCCGAAGGAACCAACTCAGCCTATCAAGAACGGCGGAAAAAGAAAAAGCGTAAAACAGATATATCGCCTACGAAGTGTGTGAGGGGCGAAAAAACTGGCGACCAGGCGGAAAGTAACAAGAGACAGAGAGTCATGAAAGACGCAGAATGTATTGATGATAAAAGTAAGTAGACACGAGTAGGTTTTGTTTCTATAAAGTGATCTAAAGAAAAGGGATTAAAAAATTCGTAATTGTTTTTTCAGGTTCTGGAGAAACGAATAGTCCAAATCAATCATTACCAACGCAATCTCAAGTGCCTGTATCCATAGAAAATACTCAAGTCCCATTGCAACACGAATTGATGCCTGAATCTGAAGCTCATCTACACACTTTGATGCCGATGCAACAGTACTCTCCGCTTCATGTGCCGCAATTTCCCTCAGCGTTTCCACAAAGTTTCTCTGTACCTGGTCAAACGTCGCCCCTAACGACCATGATGACACCATCTGGAAAAAGCAAAGGAGCGTCCGACTGTCCCGGCGTCTGTCCACTGTGTGGAGCCACCTTGCGCCAAGCCAGAAATCTGCGGAGACACTTGTTGTCCTCATGCAAGTACCGGTTCGCGTCAATTGCCAACCACTCGCTGACCGTCGACTCGACGTCGATGATGGAAATTAAGCCGGAGATTGAATTGCCTGGTTATTCACTACATCAGAGGCAGGCGTATGATACTGATGGCGCCAACATTCCGTGCGAACAAATCATTTGTAAACCGAGTTTGCCTACAACACATTCGCCGCAGTCATCACCCACTCCACCGAATTCCAGTGTTTCACCACGTAGTAACATTCCATCGCCAACCATAGCGAGATGAAATTTTGCTGCAAAGATGTCGTTTTTGTAATACCAGTGATTCAGAGCCTTGTAGTTCACTTTTTCATTGTTTAATTTGTCACATCATGAATTTGGTTAAAGAATAATCATTTCTGAAATTGAAATTCTTTCACTGAGTAGACTAAACTTCGATAACTATGTTTTCATTAGTTAAGTTCAGTTTTTATCCTGTTGAAAAAAGAACATGGTTTTGATTGATTGAATACATTTAAAACAAATTTTTCCTTTTAAGCTTCCATAAAATCATGCGTGGAAATGAATCTTAAAGTTAAAATTAAACATCCGAATTCTAAAAGAGGATTAGTGCTTGAAAAGCCTAGTTGCAAAACAAAGAAGTATCGAGAGTATACTCGATTTGGATATACTTCAGCTGAGAAAGTTGTTCTTCAGATTCTAACAAGAAACTTAACTATTCAAAATATATTGAAATTTGTTCGGTATACTTGTATGATTTGAAAAGCACAAGTCCTCTTTCAGAATGCAGACGCTCAATTGTAAATTGAATTGACTCTCTTTATTAGACTCTTTGTAATCATTTACACTATAATTTCAAATAAGTGTTTTATGGTGTCTATAATGTAATCAATCAAAGAGGATACATTTTATTCCACTATTCAAATCACAACTATACATCTATACTTTACATAGTTAATCATTGTAAATAATTCTTATTATCTATTGTATAATTTTAAAATATAAGCATAAATAATTTGTAAAAGTTTTATGTTCTGTCGAACCTTTAAAGGATCAATTGAAGAAAAAATAGTGGTCCTGATGTAAAATAAAGACTTTCTTTCAGCGTTCTGAAAAAATTGCTTTTACTTGTATAAATCAATGGGTTACTTAATTTTGTTTACTTAATACAACTTTAAATACAAAGACAGTCAACATTTACTTTTTAGTTACACCTTTTATAAATGTCGTCCTTATTTCGAATTCATAAAAAACTCTGAACCAATTTACACATTCATGTTTCAAATAACATTAAATCGTCAAAGATACAAAAACATTAAATTAAATATTTACAGCAGTTCATCCAAAGGTTTTTTATCATCTTCGTTATCGTCCTCGGAGGATTCACTGGACACACACCGATCATTATCGCTGAATTCCATCAAGTTCGTTTCTGATTCCACGTCGATACACTCGGTTTTCACAGTAACCACAACATCGCCGATATTTTTCCTTTTCAGTAGTATTATTACTGTCAAATTATCATTTACCGGCATTGGATCAACAACACAAGACGTCACAGGCACAAACGAGTGATTCAAAGGATCTTCTGTCGGTTGCAAAAGTTTCAGAATAGTTGGCAAACTTGATTCAATGATGCTAGTCAGAATGACAATATGAGTAAGGGTCGGCAGTTCTACAAGTTTGTCCAATATGATTTTTGCTGAAATATAAAAAATCAATGAAATGAGATGATAATTTATTTTTAATCATTTCTATTTTTGATTGATTATTCATCATTGACACTGAATCTTACATTTGCCTGGACTGGAGTCAATATTAAGAATAGCAGCCATATTTTTTTCACTACTGTCAAGCTTTTCAAAAATGGTCTCGACATTTTTGATTTCGTCTTTTAGAAAAACAACGTTCCCAGCATGATTCAGTAGATGAATTTTTTTGGCCTGTTTGATAAACACAGCCTGATCAATTCCAATCAAATGATCAAAGCTCTGCAAAAAAAAGCAATTTCGTTTTTAATGTACAATTTGAGGAGAATTATTGGTAGGATAATTTTATTATTTTTAAAAAATTGTACCCTTGCTAACATAAGCGTTGTGATACCATAACCACATCCAACATGAAGCAGTAAACTTGCTTTTGTTGATGGAGTATACTCAAGTAGAGCTTCACCTAAAATGTATGCTTCGTTGATACCGTTATCAAATAACATTCTTGGAAAGAGTGGCAACATTATTTTGCCAACTTTTGTGTCCATGCAGTTCATGCCATACAGCAAAACCATCTTTGAATAATTTTGTACCCTATAAATAACAAAATTAAATAAATCCTTCAACATTTTACTTAATTTGTTATCCTTATTTTTTAATCTTTATTTTTTAATTTTAATTTAAAGTCTCATATTTTGTGAGAAAATGATGTTTACTTACGGACAGACAGACTTATAATACATGGACTTTACATTCCAAATTGCTTGCGTGACACCCTGTAACCAAGCCCGAAGGATTTCCAAAACCAAAGGTGACGAACTTTGAACAACAAAGATGACCATCAAATCTTTCTTTTCATTAGCTCTCACAATTATCTCAATAAAATTTTTTCGTTTTCTTTCGACGTTAATTACTTGGGTGATTATTTCTGCATGCTGCGATAACGTTTCGAGAAAGTGATTGAACAACTGCAAATCACAGATCAATTCATATAAGTCTATATTTTAGAATTGTGTGAATTAATATTTCAATCAAACATTTCTACCGGTATGATCAGACGCATTGTGTTAGGATAATTTTCTAATACAAGATCTTGATCAGTATTGCCTTCGTTGGGGGCAATCCTCAAAGAGTGTCCGGAATTAATTAAGTTTTTTTTTACACGAATGCCTGAAACAATATGCCAAGTGTCAACTTTGCTTCAAATGAGAAACAAATTTTTGTACTTGATTTATATGTGTAGTTATTTCGATACAAACATTTAAATTTCCAAAGGTTCTTTATTAGACGCATCATTGGAATTTGCTTCGACGAGTCCAAACTACAAAAATAGTTTCTGGCAGCCACAAGGTGCACATCATAATCAGGAAAAGTGTCGTTGATCACCTGTGCAAATTTTAGAAACTCCTTCTTCACAAGAGCCTCCTTAGACTTTATCTAAAAACACAATAAATTTTAATTTCACTTTAATACAATTTTTATCAATCATTCAATGCAAGACTTTTTTCATTTTTTTTTATTTTTTCTGTTTTTACTTTAGCTATAATCTACTCTCTTACTTTCTTCATAATAAATTTTATTTTTTTCCTTTTTTTATTTATTTTACTAATCTCTTATATCTTACCACCGTTTTCAACCAATCTTTGATATCGTTGATATTGTGTATATCGCTGTAAACTTCAGGGGTCAAGTCCAATCTCAAGGAGTTCAACATTTCCTGCGCCTGATTAATTTCTTCAAAAGCTGACAAATCGATCGAGCTCGCTGATATGATTATTGGTATCGCATTCGTATTTCCATTGTCCATACTTTCCTGAGTCATCACCTGGGTAATCACTGTGTTGTTGCAAGTGTTTTCACTTTCCAAAATTACATCAGGCTCTTGCACGGTAACCAGTTCTGGTAATTGCTCATCTGCCACTCTGTAGTAACTTGTGTGACTCTCAGCAGTGCAATGTACAATTTCTCCATTTACAACCAAGGGAGGGTTGTTTTCAGTATACGCCTTGTTTTCCTGGATGAGCTCTGTAATAACCATTTTAATTTCATTTGCAATCATAAACTGAATGAAAATGTTTCAAGGGAACTAACTCTTAAGGTGATGCACAAGTTGTATAGGCGCAAAAAATAAAAAATTTTAATTTTCATAAAATGAAAATTAAAATAAAACCTCTTTCTTACCAACACGAGTTTTCATAACCCTCTGAAGAATCGATCTCCTGCCATCCTCTTGACTGCATAGTGCGCAATTCCGACTCATCTTTTCCGTCCAAAGTAGGACCGTGTTATTATCCACCTGAATCATCTTAAAGACATTTTTGCAACTGTCACAAACAAACCACTCAGTCAGGTGGCACTTTTCGTGCTTATGCAGGGTCTCCTGTTCCATAAAAGTTTTGTCACACCTGGAGCACGAGTAGATCTTGTGGTTGTGTGTCCTCATGTGAAAATTCAGATCTCTCTGGTAGGCAAAAGATTTCTCGCATTTCTGGCAGTTAAGAATCTGCGGGGCTCCCAGTTTGTGCACATTATTCAGGTGCGAGTTAAGATACTGTTTGCGGTGGAATCGTGCGCTGCAATGTCGACATGTGTACTTCTTCTCGTCGTGACTGATGAGGTGCTGTCGGTAGCCGGTGATAGAGGTGCACGGCTTGTTGCAGAACATGCAGAGCAGCTGGCCGTGTACCTCCAAGCTGTGCTTGTCCCTCTGGTTTTTCGAGGGAAAGCTGACCTCACACTGGTTGCATTTTACCGTCGCCTTCGAGTTATGTGCAAAGATATGCGCCAACAGTTTCGTTTTACTTTTAAAAGTTTTCTTGCATTTGTCGCACTCCAGCTGTCGACATTCTTCCGTCACGGCACAGTCGCCTGACTCGCTCTTCTGGTCGGCATGCCGGTCTTTCATGTGCATCTTAAGACAGATCTTGGACTCAAAATACTGCACACAGTGGGGGCATTTAAAAATTCTAAACTCTTGTTTCCTGTGGGATTTCATGTGTTTCCTGAGGGTACGGGCGTTTCTAAAAACAGTGCCACAAGTCTTGCAGGGATGATCCTGTCGGGTGTGTGTCTTTATGTGAAGAATCAATGCAGCTTTCGATTTCAGTAGCCTTCCACATTCCGAACAGACAAAATCTGTCTTTTTCGCGTGGTTTTTCATGTGTGTGCAATAGTCGTCCGGGTTATGAAAGAACAAGCCACAGCTTGGACAGGTCTGCCCTATTTCTTCTTTCACAGACTCTTCCATTGTTTTTATTATTCTACAATCTGAAAAAATTGATCTCTGTAATTGTTGTTTTTCTTGTCAAAAACGTTCGTTTTGTATTTTATTACTATTTATTATTTGTTAGTTTTGAATTATTCAATTGAAATTGAATTAGCAAGTGTTACTTACCGCGTTTAATTATCGTTCATACGAACAAAACAACTGAAAAATTGTGCATTTTTGACAACCGTCTCGTTTCATCACAACGTAGCTTTGATTCGGTACCAAAAATTAGTAGTGACAACTAACCAATTGTATTTTAAAGTGCATGCTTGCACAGCTCCATTGCGGCGTCGAGAAATCTGTGATGTATGATCATTTTCGAATATTTTTTATTAAATTATCACAGCTGTACAAACTATGTTTACATGTGGAGACTAGAGTAATGGCGGTGTTCGATATGTTTGTCGGTAAGGTCGGCATCTTACTTTCCACACAAGCATTATCTTGGGATTTTTTTCCATGAAATTTACCATATTCTTAATAAATACTTAGTTTTTGTAATTGTTTTTCTTTTTATGCAAAATTGCTACTTATAATGAAAAAAAAATTGAATTTCGCGGGTAAAATATTTATTCAACAGAGAGCGCTGAGGTGTTCTTTTATAATAGAAACCAACTTTCAAATAAATAATTTTTAATTTTCACATGAAGATTCAATTTTATTTGTCAGTGTTATTTATTTGTTTAAATATTGTTCAAACTTTTTGAAGACAAAAAAGAGGGTTTTTTATTTTAT
>JAQQRF010000459.1:19138-182420 GCA_030523145.1 Trissolcus brochymenae
TATATATATATATTTGTTTTACTTTTTATTATAAATATTTTTTTTTGTTTTATTAAAAAAATAGTTTTTATCTACTAAGTTTCGTATAATAAGTCATATATACAAAGATAAAGTCTGTAAAAAGAGTATTTTTTGTCAAAAAAGACGTCCAAGTTTGTGATTAGGAACATTTTTTATATTTCAGGCAAGTTTCAGATGACGAGGTTCGTTTTTTCCGTCTCATATCCAGAGTGTCTCAGAACAAAGGGCCAATCTCTGCGGGAAACGTCCTCCAATTTTCCTTGCAGGAGGTTCAAAAGATCGTCTAAATAGCTCATTTCGTGAATATCCTCACGCAATTTCTTTGTCACCGTCGTGAGATGCTTGACTCTCCACATGTCGCTCTTTATCATGCAACGAAAGAGAACAAAAAATGTTTACACTAAAACAGTGACGACAAACAATTGTTATCGAGTTTTCAAAATAATTTCATGCAAATGAGAGTAAAAATTAAATCAAGATTAATTGAATTCTGCACGACCAATAAAATCAATTGAGACGCGTGCGTCGCGTATGCAAATGTACTGTTTCCCAAATACGTGCCATGAAATCACCAAAAATTAAAGTCAACAAAAATTAAAAACAAAATCCATCCAAAACACTTAGGATTGGACAATTTTGCATGCGGCGTGTGACATCATAATTAATAGTTACACTGTATTTTGAAAAACTCGACTAAAAATTGGTCTCGGTGTTTCAATTAATTAATGTTGATTGATCGGCCATCTATATTCGTGGATGCTTACACAGAAATCATCTTTCAACGAGCCAATTTCCGCAGAAATATCCCTGCTGGCGTGTTGCAGTTTTTCTACTTTAATTTGAAGCTGATGAACTACGTTATCCGGATCATCAATAACCTGCGGAATAGTACCGTCCGTTTCGATCGTCAGTGCCAGTCTGGTCAGCAGATTGTGTTTAGAATTCGTTTCACAGAATCTATCCTCATCCAAAAAATAAACTTTTTCCGAATAACCATCGAGCATTGTTAACATTCTGCCTATCAAACCATCGTTCTGCAATTTACAATTTTAAAAGTAACTTATTTTTTCATTACATCCAATTTTTATCCGTCCAAAAAATTATATTATCATTTTTATATTCGACATTGTGCTATAATTGGTAATTTTATTGGCATTATTGATTGATTCTGGTTTATTTTAAAATTTGGATAATCAGAAAATAATTGTTATAATTAGGTATACTTGTTTAGAAGCAGATGACAGACGTTGGTCCGGCAGCAGAGACGACAATTCATCACCGAGACTGACGTAGGTTTTGGCAGTTTCATTGGACATGTTTGTATCACAGAGATCGACAGCTCTATCGGGCACATAATTTGCCGGCAGGGGTAGCTTATTTTCAGTTGCACAACTTATACAAATTTCACCCGGACAGAATTCCTTTTCACTGCAACTCCTCCGGGTGATCGATGATCCCAGATTTTTCGATTCAACAAACTTTTTTCCATTTTCACTTTGATTCGCCGTTTTTTCACTTGACAAAGTTGAGAGTCGAGGGCGACTTGAATCTTCTTGGGACGTTTCTAACAAACAAACACAAATATGACAAAGATATTTTTCTCTTTATCATCAAACAACTTGTTCATAATCAATTTTCCTCATTTTTGTTATAATTCTATTTCATTTTCAAGATGAAGAAAAAAAAAGGTGTTACAATTACCGTTGGGTATGGAAAAACGTTGAGAGCCGAAAATATTCAGAACTGCCATGCAATGAACCAGGGAAGTAAACCTTGGCGAGGGTGTGACTATACGGTAATCTTGGTTCCTAATTAACCTTTCGGGCGTGTAGCAGTGCGCCCTGACATCGGTGTCCTCGGTTCCATAATTGCTGTCGACTTGAATAGACTCGGAAGAATCGTCAGCGTCTTTCTCAATGGGCTTTGGATCGACGTCATTGTGATTCGTATGCGTTAATGAACACAGCTCCGCGTTGTCGTCCGACTGGCTTTGTGCTAATTTGTCACGCAGTAGGTGGGCCGAGCTGCAGGTGTCGGACTCATCAAAATCGATGCACGATTTCATTGACGTCGACGAACTCCACGAGCAGCTGTCGCTTTGACATCTCGGTACAAATGAATTCTCAATACCGCCGATCCACCAGCCGAATTCGTCGCCCACAAATTGGTCCCTCGTTGACTCCATCTTCTTCCGTTGGATCATCGTTTTTCGCTGATTTGCAGAGTCAATGTCCTCTTTCTACACGATTCTGTAATTGAAATTAATCCTAATTATTATCAATTACTTTATTTTTATTTTGTCTTCTTTTTTTTGGTGTCGTTTTGACTGGCAAAAAAGAAAATACAAGTTGGACAAAAATTGTATCTCATCGAAACTATGTCAAGTTGGATTAAAGATGTCACAGCCCGTATGAATTCATGTAATATAGATTTTATACACGAATCCTCACAAATTCAAAACGGATGGTATGCGAGTTGAAGAGATATTTCATTGAAGTGGGGTGAATTTTTGCAAACATGAAATTCCAAACTCAGAAATGTAAGAAGGAGGAGGACAATGCAGAAAAAAAGAATGAGCATTTTTTTGTTGAGCAGAGGTAAATATGAGACGGTGTCAGGCCCATCAATATTACCCTCGTCTGTGCGAACTCATTTCAAGATGTTCCAGCCGGCACATGTTTTTATCTGCGCTATCGACCGACAAACAGACAGCGGAGCATCTCTGCCGAGCTATTTCCAGAATTTCATTTCTTCCTTGAAAGAGAGAACCGCGCTGAAGAAAGGGGTGACGTTAACGAATGACCTTTTGGAGTTTCGCCGGAAATGAAGCTTTTCTCGATTCAATAATTGGACGCACTCCACTGCAACTGGCCAACAACAGCACTCAATTTCTTTTGGCTCCCACTTTTTTTGTCGCACTTGCAAGAGTTCACTAATATTTTCCACGTTCAATTTATACTTCAACTCCGTTCGGATCAAAACCGCCTTGGAAGAAACAGGAACGCAGATGAAAAAAAATGAACCCCCCTTTGAGGAATTGTATAAAAAAAAAAAAAAAAAAAGAGAAACAGAAAAACACACAAACAAATTACTCGAGGGACCGCACTTGACAGTTGAGAATGAGTGATCGACAAAGTCGGACACCGCCGGACCTTAATCATCGCAGAACTATTTGCGCATTTTGTCATGTTGACATAGTAACGCTAATTCAATAATTTCTGTGTCTTTCTGCTTGTATAACTGTACGATTGGCAAACGACAGCTTTAAGAGCACTATTTGTGCATCATGTCGCTCGAATTGGCTTCCATCAACGAATATCGATCTTTGCTGAGAAATAGATGTGTAAACATTGTTCGAATTTTATGACAAAAAAGGGCATAAGTCTAAAGAGCACAAGTTGTATATTCCTATGAAAGTACATTTTTTTATTTGGTTTTGCAACTTTGATTATCAAAGTAACTTATCAAAGTTTGCTTCCTTTAGATAAAACTAACAGCACTGGTAAAAAAGAAAAGTCTCACTAATGACTAATTTTACACAATATCTTTGCGAATATAAAAGTGTCAAAATATGTTTGTTTGTCTGTTAAAAACAGACGATTCATTTGGCCATCTTAAATATTCGATATGAATAATTGTTTGCAAACAATTTGTTTACATACGTGGCAATGGATACGATCGAAGAATAATTTATCAATTTGCAAATTAGATCGAATAACGTCTGTGAGTATAACTTACGACTGGTGACAATGATTGGAAGGTTTACGAATGATAATGGACAGGTGAGGTTAATTGAGAAGTACTGGATGAGTCGAAATGTTATCCTGAGATTGACAGTTTTCTATCAGTCAGCTTGTGGTCTAGGGGTACGACTTATCATCGTAGTCTTCAATACTGACAGTCCAGTATTCGAGACTACATGCTGACTTACATTTTTTTCCCGGCATTTTTTCAGGTCAAAGGTGCACTTTCCCCGCGACACTTGCTTCACTTTCTCTAATTTTTCCCACTCATTTTTCGACGTGAATATTCATTACGTGACGTCAATATCAAGGTTAAAATCGATAAGCTGATGATAAAATGCCTTATCTTCTAGTCACTGCAATATACTGCAGATTATCGATATGCAACATCAAATAGAGAACCAATTGTTCATTTTCCTAGTCGTTTATCGATTTTAAAATTGAGAACAATCATTTTCTTGATTGTTTTTTCATGTTGTCAGCAGAGGGCACTGCAAAATATAATTATTTCCAAAAAAAAAAAACAAAAAAAAACACAATCCGGATGTCAATGCAATTTCAAATATTTGTTCACATTAATTCACATTTCAAATCATTTTCAAGATGGGAAAAACACTTTTTTTGGTTAACGAAAAATGACGAGGAATTTGTGGAAGTTAAAAGAAAAATAAGAAAAAAATAAAACAAGATGGAAAAAAATACCAGAGAGGTTGATTTCTTTATTGTTATCCGTTGATCTAACGATTGCCTGGTTTCCGGTGAGTGAAGAGCTTGCGTGCATCCGATTAAAGGTGTGTTACACATTCAGCGAGAGTTCGACGCGATAACCATTTCCTTCTTCCTTTTAAATTTCGATTACGGTGATATATTCAAATCGACAATCGCGTCTGATTAATTCGATTGTCACGTGATGAGTTCGAGAGCATTTTAAAGCAAGGCGAAAAGCAAATGTTTCCCTAATTGGAATCTTTCAAACTTTATCGGGAATCTGCGATTAATAGCCTGCGATTCTAAAGGAGCGTTCAGTATTGATTTCGGAATTTAATTTGTCCGCCGATGAGTATTTAATCATAATTGATGTATTTTTTGTATAAAACTTGACTGATTGTGCAATTATCGTTGATGCAAAGCAGTTAAACGAATTTAGATTGAACTCATGAACTTCAACGGATAACATTATTTTATGCTGTTTGATTTAAAGTGAATAGATAAAATAAAAAAAAAGCGCCATGTAGAGAAACAGAGCTCGCGCATAGAAATTCGACCGCTTAAGGATATGATTACGGATAAGAGGACCACTAAAGCGTCAGGGGGAAGCTCATTGCTGTGGGAAACTAAAGGTTCAGATTTAGCAATTACGTTATACATTACATTAAAAAAAATGAAATGTAGAGGAAATAAAATGGAATGTATCGTTTCAGAGTTTTTTTTTTAAATTTTTTATTTCCATCTTGTTTTTAGGTTACGTTATATTTAAACAGAAAAAGGTGTGTCAGAATTTATATAAAATAACTTCAAAGTGATAAATGAAATCATACTGGAATCGTCAAACGTGTTTTTATATTTGTACTTTATGTGGGGAAACCGAATTGAACGAACGTTTACCAAAATTGACAAAAATCGCAGCTTTTATCCGATGCCATAACTCGATGTTTTTTTTGCATCAAATATTGCTTTTCATTTCTGTTTAGTAACCACAAGACCGCATATAAAACAATCAAATCTTCAACTGTGCATTTTCCAAAAGCTCTCGCGTCAATCGTCTAGCAAATGAAATTTCAAAAAGCTGAATATTGGCAAACAAAGGGACCTACAATATATAGAGAAAACAAACAAACCTGCCGAAAAAGCTGCAAAGGTACAAAATAAAGAAGTGCAAATGAAATTCGTCCATAAATTATCCATCGGTTTATTTACATTTTTTTCATATTTCATTTTATTACTCACATTTACAAAAAGAAAGTAGCAAACAAAAACAATACAAAACCATAAAACAAAGAAAAATGAATTTTCCTGTTTATTAAAGCAATTAAATATTTTCATATTGGCCTTAAAAATTTTCTGGACATCTTTTCAAAACAACGGAAACAACTGAAGGTTATTGACTTATTTGAAAAACAGAAGTTTCAAATATTTTTGAAACAATTTGAACATTTTTTATGACCTTGCTAATTTTTAAACTATTTGAATGTTTTCTGAGCACTTTTTCAAAACAATTCAAATATGCACAGGTCTTAGCAAGTTAAAAAAAACAAAAACATGTTTTCCGTGTTTTAAATTATTGAACGTGCATTTTTGTTTGTTTTTATTTCAAACAATCATTATACGTTCACTAATTTGATTTCAATCATAGCAGTTATAGTTTGAATTTTCATCAAGCGACGTTGAATGAATTGTGGCGGAAAAGGTTTCAATAACAACAGTCACCGCGAGGTAGTAGTGTAAACCCATATTTGATCGGGCGCGAGTATTTAAACGGGGCGGCGTTCAAGGGTGTCGGTGAACTTGCTCATGCGCACTTTGCGACGCAGAGTCTTTCGACCCCAAGTAAGCGCAAAACAATATGGCGGAAACTGTTCGCTAGGGACGACTCGCGTTCGGCCGCGATCAGCTCGACTGTAGTTTGCTAATCGGTCGAATTTCCACCACTGGAGACACGCGACAACACACTTTTGTGACCTTTGATATTGCGCGTAAAAACACCGGTCGCGTCCGAGCCGACCGGTCGGCTGAATTCGCTGTTTTTCGTCACGGCGATTTTGTCACACGCGACGCGCTTCGATAATAAAGACAGCAAAAAAGCAGCTTTTTTGTTTGCATCATTTTCAAGTAACGTTTATCCTTGTTTTGCACATTGACTGGTCAGGCCAAATTGAACGTCTTTTTTTCGTTTCAATTTTCTAACCTAACTTTGGTATTTGCAAGTGCACGCGTCAACAAATTTTCGCGTATTTTTGGCTGCCGGATAATTTACGCCGGGGTTTGGCGCTTGAAAAAAGGACAGACCGGCGAAGGACACGGTGTTGGCATTGTGGAGAATGTGAGAGTTGAAAAGTGAAAGACAGTATTGGAAGATGAAATGAACGTCTATGGGGTTAATGCCGTTATCGATTCTCTGGATTAGCAAAAGTTTCGCGAGGTTATCGAGCGTTGGCAAAATGTTTGCCGTGAGGGGTAGGTATTGCCTTTGTTTGAATTAAAAGTTTAAACTATCGCAAGCTTAACAGAGCACCTCTATTATAAAACAAATCGCTTATACTCGGAGTTTTATACTGCTGAATAAATTAATTCATTTTATAAAACATTAAAGTACACCTTTACAATTTTCTCTGCTATCTTTTCTATTCTTTCAAATTAATAGGAGTAAAAATAATAACATTGAAGAAATCATAAAATAAAAGGACAAATTTAAAACATTGTTTCTGATAATTTCATATTCATAATTGTATGGACAATTTTTTGTTTAACACTCTAACAATGAGTGTTACAATTTATTTGACATGTGCGAAATGAAAAAATAAACCCAACAAACAATTTTAGCTCCTGTTATAAAATAATCATCTGCCGAATTTTAATTAATTTTAATGCCGGCACAATTATAGAAGTTAGTCTATAAACAGTAACTCGCTTTAATAATATATTATCTTCAAGTCGTGTATATGTTGCAAGCGTCGTAGTAATTTTGTGACTTGAGATATTCACACCATGCCACAAGTATTATAATAGTTTATGACATTATTCTCACCCAGGATGATCAGTTTAGACTATTAGCAAGTAAAGCTAACTGAGAATAATATCAAATTATTGATTTACGGTCCAGATTGACAATTACAGTTGTTCTCATAATATAATTTTTTATATTTTTTATTTAATTTTGAAAATATTAAAATAGTTTGAAGACCCTTTTGTAATTTTGATATTCAGATATAAAACAATTTGGATCTTGGTAGATTTAGTGACTAAGCTCTTTGATCCTGTCCACTTTTATTGATACGATTCCATAACAGTTAACGTACATGTCAACCAATAAACTGAGTAAAAACCATAAAAGTTTTACACTGCAGCGTTCAAACGTACGAGAATTCATCCACAATAACTTGGCAAATAAATCAGCCCGTTTACAATTGCACCCGATAAATCAATTGTACGTCGACAAATGAAAGAACACATCTCGTTGTAGCGACTAATTGGAAATAATCACTAAGCTTCATTTTTGTAACAATCAGTTTTTTTCAGACGACATTTTTTGTCAGCCATATTCAGAGAATCACAGCACGGTCAAATTTAATTTCAATTTCCAACTGGCGCAGCGCTTTCATTATTGGCTGCACCGATGCTGACACGCAACTTTTTTTATTAAAACGAGTTTCACAATATTCCGGTATTAACGGAATTCAAATTTTGTACATCTTGTATCTTACGTTTGAAGGGGTAGAATTTTATCAAGAAAACGAGATTACATTAAAAGATTGGCTAGATTTTTTGCATGATTGTAAATATGAATTGAACATTTTTGTAAAGGTATGGAGGCGCACGCTGGAGCAATATTTGCAAAGCAAGTAATTGATTCTAAACTAATTTCATGTCTGTTACAGGTGGTTTGGGAGTCTGAGATTATGTCAACGATGATAAATGCAAACAGTCATTGCGGGTGACATCCACGGCCGATATTGTTAGCTTGGCAAAAAGAGGACCAAAAAGAGCAAGACACAAGTGGGATGCAAGAGACACGTTGAATGTTATGATTGTCACTCTCCGGAATGCAAGCCGGGGGGTCGGAGGACCCTCGAAACACCTCACAACTTATCTCTGGCCTCCTTCCATTCTGATTGTCATTCTCATTAGCTTATTATTACCCATCGATGCGGAGAAAAATCAGGAATGTGAGTATTAAATTCCTCTCATTTTTTTTATCTCTTAAGAAAAGAACACAATATTAGGATTTTTTTTATTATAGGTACCGCTTATGTATTATTACATTGTTAATGCACTAATTAAGTTTTTAAATATCAATTTATACTATACAAAAAATGAACAAAAAAGATTAGAAGTTTCTTGCTACAATATGCATACCAAATGAATAGAAATTATATAGCATTGTAAATCTTTGAAACGTTAAGTCCAATAACTTAGTTTGTTTAAACAAAATAAAAAAAACGTTTTCAACCTGTTAAAGTAATTGAATTGTGGTTAAATGACAAATAACATGTATAATGAATGTTTGATTGATGGAACAACACTTTATATCAACAACAGGTGTATACACATTTACAAAATATCTGCAAGCAAGTTTGATAATTATGCCAGTTCAGGAAGCCGAAAGTTATGCATACAAATTTCATTAAAATGCACATACAAATTGAGGGATATGTTTCAAAATTCGATTGTAGTAAGACCACTCAAAGTTACAGCAGCGAATTTTCGGCCACAATTTCAGAATTTGATTTTACAATCAAAGTTCAAGGAGTATGGAGTAAATAAAATCAGATTTTCATATAAGTTTTATAAAGAAAAAAATGTTCGCTCGCTTCTTAGTTTTCAATTAAAATTTTTCCCAAAACGGTTACGAAATATATAAAAAAAAATTTAATTTAATTAGAAAAAAATCAAGTGTGAAGGCACATTTCTATGCAAAATATTGCGTTCTTTTCATTGGTGGTGTCAAAAGGCTCTTATATTGACCATACCGCTATTTTGGACTCGCTTATCAGTTCATTCGTTGAAAGAATTGTTTGAACGACACGGCGCGGGAAATTAGCATTTTATCGCCTTGCCTAAAAGAGATCCGGACAGTCTATTTTGACGGGAAAATCCACAGGATCATGCAAATGGAAAATTGTCGCAACATCGCCCTCTCATAGATGTGTACGATTAATCAAAACTTGCCTCTTTGTTTTTCTTGTTTTTTTTTTTTTTTAACGATAAAAATCAATGAAAAATGTCGCGACAAAATGTTTGCTTAATTCTCAACGTCATTAAAGTGACGGTTGACCATTTTTTGCGAGAGCTATTCATTATATTAATCTGTGCTTCTATCGGTTTTTCAATTTCGCGATAGCCAAAAGCTCCTGCGAGGACAGCGACAAGAACAGCGGATGTGCAGCCGGGCTCTGGGCATCATAAATTCGCGACGTTATTTCCGCGTGCGGGATATCATGCTTATCGAGTGGGTCGAAGAAAAAGCTTGAAACGACGTTGACGTGAAAAAGAAAATTCCGTATTGACTGAGCAAAGGCAGTTCCAACGACTGACTTGAATATTACTTCCGTTACAGGCCGGACGTGGTGGATTTATGAACGCGTCGCCGAACCACACACGCTGCATTGCAATTCGTATCTTTCGTCACGATAAAACTCGTTCACGACCGAGTGGCTATGGAAAATTTGTTTTTCAGCATCAAACTCTAAAATATATGATATGACTGGGGTGGTAATTCAAACTACCATCATTATGAAACCATTTTCTTCTTTTTTCTTTTTTGCTATTTCTCTTTTTTCTTTGTCCCCTTATGATTCCAAGTTGCAATTGGATCTCGATTCATCATCCACTTGGGTTTTTATCGATGCTTTTAATGTTTCATGAGACGATATGAAATTGGAAACGACAGTTTAACGCAAGCGCTCGCTGACTTTCATTTAAAAACATGAATCGCAAATTCGTGTATGCTAATGTGTCGCCGGCTTAAGTGCTGAGGATGCTAACTGAATAAGTTTGGTGCGAGACTTGCCACTTTAGCGCTTTTTTTTCTAGAGTTACTTAGCTGTACTGTACCTATAAGGTTTATCAAATTAGTATCAATGAAATCTTACATTTTCTCACGTCCCAAAATTTAGGATTTAAATAATAATGAAAGAAAACAAAATGCCTTATGTTTTTAAATTTGTATCATCTGAAAAAAAGAAGCAATTCAATTTGTTTTTAGATAAATCACGAAATTTGTATCCAATGCACTAAGCGATCGTTATTAATCTGATATGAAAAGGGAAAAAGTGTTAATACATCCAAGAGACAGCGTGTCGTCTAAATTTGAATAGAGCCTGCGATAGTTCTAAAAGCCCGGTTTTAAAAGCGCCGGTCAGCGTTGAACTCGGCGACCTGATCCGCTCGGCTTTGTTTGGTGAGCTTTGCAATCACAATCGACACGTCCGCACATTCAAGTGTTTTCGCTAATTGCACTTCTGCTGTTGGCTCGCGACTTTCGGGCGCAGTTTCAAATTGGCGTCCGGCTTGAAAAACGCTTGCCTGCTTTTTTTCCACATTAATGAATCATTCTCTCTCTCTGAGAGTCCGAGAGAACTAAAACCCCAAGTGTATCGCTGCTTTCAGCAAATCCAAGTTCAATTGAACTCGGTTTGTTGTCACTCTTGAAAGGAAAAAAAAAAGACCTTGGTAAATGAAAAGGCTTGACCACCAACATACAAACACATTCTGGCTGAGATATCAAACTGTTATCAGTGCAAATTATTTCGTGTTTACACGTAGTTTGTATTCGTCTGATGGTTTCGTATTTAATACATATAATTCATTCTAGCGTACAAAATGTGTATCCCTCTACGCACTGCACAGCTCTGTTTGCAGATCGTTCATCAAAACGTGACTTTGTTTGTGACCCGCAAAATTACCAGGCTTTTTCCTACACGAGTTCCCTGCCAATTATATTGACTCGCTGTGACATGATGTACAATGTGTAATTAGTTGAAATCCGTGTTGCACTGCGGCCACGCCGATTGAAAATTAAATTTCTCGTCCCCCTCCTCTCCTCACGTCAGAGCGTCGAAAACTTTCGAATATGTAGAAAAATCGTTTGACATATGTTTCACCAGCGTTCCGTGTTTGTTTATCTATAAACCAAATACAATTTATTGAACAAAAAAATCACTTGAATCAATAACTTGAAAACATATTTATAATACATAAACAAGTTTAATTAAAATTCGTTTTCAATAACAAAATTAGTTTGTTAATTCTCGGCTTTTGATTAATAATTTGGATTAAAATAAAGTTTGAATTGTGTATAATCTTTTGAATAAATTGTTGAAACTTGTTGTTTTCAAATTAATACTATGTAAGTCAAGTATTTGGCAAATGTTGTTCGGTCATTATTTTGTAAATGGACTCGAAAGCATCTTAAACATCTGAGAATAGTTGTGCCATAGTCCGATATTGAACTGGAGAGTTGTGAGCAGCATAATAACGTCGTGTAATGTCTTATTACTGAAGTCAAATCCCATGTGAATCTCCATGGAGTGATACGCGCTGGGGTGTAAAAAAGCAACTTTATTGAAATTAATCAAAAAGTGATATGACTTGATCGTTTGATAATGATTATTCAAACATGATTATTCATGATTATTCATACGTGAAATTCATCAAAATTCAACTTCATGAGATTTTATTTCAGCGTGTATTCGAATGTCGGCTCGTTTTTTTTTACTGATTTTCATTTCCTTCTTTTTGACTGTAATCTTTAAAGTTGCAAATTGTGCATGACGTGTAAAAAGAGTTATGTAAATACGCCCTACAAAAGAGCGTACGGAACTAATATTAGTCAGGTTTAATGGCTTGGTGTCAAGCTGTGTTATTGTGTTGGTAAAGTTGATCAAAGCAATTTTTTTTGTTCTTTAATATTCCTTTAGAACACAACAAAAAATAAGTAAATAAAAAATATAATTAAAAGAAAATTACCTTGCACAAAAAGTGATGACAACATTGTGAAACGTATTTTTTTTTTTTTTTTTTATAAATTTTGCACCATTTTTCTTTCTGAAAACAGAAAAACTTTTGCATGATAAAAGGTATGTGAAAAAAAGCTAAAAAAAAGATGATTTTTCGGTAAAAGGTTTATAATGTTAGTTGGAAAAATGTAATAGCAAACTAAAAGTTACTCAAAGTTGAAACTTTGGAAAACAAAAAAGAGAATAAAATGCGTTTTTTTATTGAAGAAAAGTTTGAAATCAAACTAAGGAATTATATTTCTAATCATTGGGCATTAACTCGTCAAACTCCGGTCTTAATTTAAAGCTGCGGTTGACGATTTGTGACGTATAACGGGAGCTAACTTTGCCTCAGTTGTGGCGAGCCCAGAGAAACACCGATAGGCCATCACAAACTCACGGACAAGCTGAGCGAACGCTGAGCCAGTCGACTGTACTTTTAGATCTTGTAGTCGAAAGTTGGTGAGAGGTGGGGTGGCGCTGCGGTTAAGGCGTCGGATTTGTGCACTGGCACTGCGCTACGCTCCGTGGTTCGATTCCTCGATACGAAATATATATTTCAACAACGTTCGGAGAATCCTTTTTTCAACAATTCGATTACAAAGCTAAAACAGATCGACCCCACGCATAGCTCCTTGTGTCGCGCCTTTAATCGTACACAAGGCGTTCCCTTACGTGGAATATCAAGTTGCTTGTGCTAAGCTATGTTATTTGGCCGATTATTTGTGGTCTTCTAACACGCAGCCTTGCTACAAAACAAATTTTTGTTTGAACAAACAAAACGATTTTGAAAATAATGAACAAAGTTTAAAACAGTAAGAATCTAAATAATAAAAGAATAGAAAACAAAGTTTTTTTCAAAATAGGAAAAACAATGTTGAAAGTAAATTGGAGAATTCTCATCTCTTTGTGATTTAATTACATTAACTCCAAAAATAGCATAGAAAGATCAATGCTTGCTTTAATGTAAAATTCGTGTGGGATGAATTGATCCATGGCCCCGTTATGTTTGGACAAACAAACTGCGTTGAAATTAATTACGCTTTTTTCAAAAATTATCGCGGATTTGAATAGTAATTTTAAATTTTGCATTTTTTAAAGCCACTGGTTTTTGATTTATCTCTTGTTTTCTTTGATTATACATTTATCTACAGCGGGAAGAAAAGATATAAAAAAAATGTTAGTGATTTTGTTTAATGAATTGTGTTCGTAAAATTTATCACACTTTCCATTTTATTATTTAAAGAGAAGGAAAAAAAGTCAGTCATAAAAAATGAGACTGATAAGAAAAAAAAAATTTTATTATTGAAATAGCATTTTCGTCGGTTTCTTATATTCATGAAAATCATAATTTATAGATTCGAGATGGCAGAAGCGTATAAAATATTGTCAGAGATTTAAGTTTATATCGATTGTTGAGTTTGGAAAAGTTGGATGGAATAAATTAAAGACGCATGCGAAAGTTTTCTTGAATCATAAAACGGAAGCTCGGATATGCATCGGAGAAAAACCATGTTTTCTCGCCTAAAGAGCAACGCTTAATGAGAAAATATTTGAAATTTTGTTTTTCGCCACTCTAATCTGCTAACGTTTTGGTACTAAACATCAGCGACGCCGATACGAATACGAAATATACACGAGAGTACAAGTTGGAGCGTTGGGTTTCAATTTTCGTTCGACCGTAAATTCAATAGAGGTTATTGTGCAAACGTTAGCGCGACTGTTTCTCAACGAAAAGAAAATAGAAATGGAAAAAGCTTTTATGTCGCGGAAGTTCGCGAATCAACAATGTAAATTTTCGTTGGATCTTGTTTTGCGGGCTTTAATATTCATACAAAAAAAAACATAATCTGAAACAATATAAAAACGACCGACACGGGAGAATATAGTAAAAAGTTAGATATTTTTTGTTTAAATAATATGCCACCTTGCGGTGAGAACATTTCAGATGAAAAAACAGAAGGACAAACTTTTTTCTACAGTTTGCTTGTTATTGTTATTCTGTACACAAGTAACATTCAATTTTATCAAAATTATCAAACCAAATGAAAAAGAAAAAAAAAAAGAAAGTGGAACAAAATATGAATAAAAATTGCACAATTTCAAATAAAGTTGGTCGTTACAAAAACGATAATGTTATGTTTTTACATTTGTCTTTGTGAAAAATGAAGTTTTTATATATTAGGGTGCATTTCGCATTAAGTTCGAAATTGACACGTGCGTTGAGAACTGATGACTGCCGCCTAAGCATCTTCTTTGATTCACACGCCGAGTAGTTATTTGATAGATCGTTATAGAGTAGACACGCATACACACAAGTTAGGCTATATCAATACTTGCTTTGATATGATACGTTCGTGCCCAGCATAGGAGTTTTGTTGCCTCCACTGATGTCAATTTTTCGTTTTTTACATTTCCACATAAAAAAAGATTCAGCAGTTGTTTTTATTTTGTACGTTTCATCGGGATACAGTTTCTTTCCCTCGATGAAAATTCCATTGGACAAAAGAAAAAGTGATAGCACATCTGTATTTGCGTGCGTCAGAAGAAGGTACAAAAGGGTTTTAAGTTACAGGGAATAAATAAAAAAGTGTCGACTAAAATAAATGCGAGCGAGAGATGAAAATGCGATTATTGTGTGAGAAGTAGGATGGGAAAACTAATCGGATGCAGGGAGCGAAGGAGCCATTAGCATGATTTGTTATAAAAATAAATGTGATTAATGATACATGCTTGCACTTCCGTTGACTTGCTCGCAGCATGATTGCAGTTTACGGAAGCAGAATAACAGTGGCAACTCGCTAATGAACTCATTCGTGTGGTAATCAAGTTGCTACCGCTGCTGAGATATGACTCGCGGTCGATTTACAACAAAGTGGATAATTGTGCCCGTGAACGAACTCAGTTATACTCGGATATTTGGCGTATCTAGATTATCGTACGGCTTTTAATGACACAATATTTTGCACGATGAAATTCGCATCTGATATAGCATTGCAAAGTGTTTCCCGACACGGCCAATATGTATTCTACAATGAATTTGATATTGCAAACCTTGAAACAATGTTGTTCTTTATGGAAGTACGCTCTTGTGTAAAAAAAATTATGCACATTTATTTATTGTTCTATGTTTATGTTGCATAGATGGATGTATTCGTGCGATTTTATAAACACTGGCGATGGAAAATTGTTAGTCATATAACTTTTAGAACAAATGTCGTATTTGTTTTTATGAAGTATAAAAAAAATATAAATGTTTACTTCTTAAGAATACTTTAGCAAAATCGAGTTAAACGGATGAAAGACTTTTCATTGTTTAGTTTAATAGAACTTTGTACATAAGGAGATGCTCTTATGTAAACTTCGATCGAACTTTATGGAAGAGAGGGTATTACAATATTTGAAAGCCATCTTGGTGTCAAGGAAAATCGCTCTTAGATGAGAGCGCTGAATAGTTGAGTTTAATGGATATCATTTATGGTTTAGCAAATAAGTTTCTCTATTATTGGTCCACCGAACAGTCGTTTACCCATTGTTCAATTTCGTCTAAGACGTTTAGGAAAATGGCAGCAATTCAGCATGAAGAACTTTCAAGACATTGCGTTTTGGAATAAACTAATGAATTTAAAAAGAAAAACCATCATCTCAAAAAAAAAACAAGTATTTTTGATTTGTTTCCACATTGATTCGATGCTGACATCACAGATTATTTCGTTGTAAAAATGAAAACATTGTTTTTCGGTTCGCTTTGATGAACAACACTGATCGCACATTAATTGTTTGGTGCTGCATTCGAGATCTGGCCATGGCATAACGTTTGTGTATCGCAATGCGCGCGAAACGAGTCAAGTTTCCGGTCAGGAAGCAACAGAACATTCCCCATCCATGCTACATTGGCTATCGGACGAATTCATTCCTTTCTCGAGGCTGCGATTCTTCCTTACCATGCGGAAATCAGTTCATTTTTCGGGACGGCTTTTGTTTGCAAGACCATATATAAACAGCGCTGCCCTCTCATGAACTGTGCTACTTCAAACTCATAGGCAAATGATACAAAAAAAAAAAAAAAACACACATAAATAACCGATTGATCCTCGTGACTAAATCTGGATAAATAAATAGTCTGAAAAGGAATAAAAATAAAAAGAAAGCTTTGTTGTGTACGCTAATTAATCAAACGATTCTATTTTTAAGTTGCATACATATTTTTGGTGAAACCGCTCACCCTTTTGTTTTCTATTTTTAAATGTTTGTTTGGTGTTAATCAGCCCAGATAATTTATTGTAAATAATAAATATGTTGTTTTGCATTTTCAAAAAAAAAAAAAAAAAGAAAAAAAAATTGCAAGGCAATAAATATATAAATCAGCTGTGGTACAATTTATAACTGGAACTTGAATAATGCAAAGTGTACATAGCTAAGCATAATTTCATTAAAGCGGCAATATATTATTTCTTCGGAATTGAATACCAGCTCGTAGAGCACAACATGTGCTAGTTAGAATAAATGATAAGCGTAGGAACAATTTGCACGAACAAATTAAACGACGATGACAAAAGCATCGGATATATTTTTATCAATCGAAGAATGATCGCAAATGACAGAGAGGAGGACGGGCACGGCTAAGGAGAGCTGCAAAATGATGTAAAATGATGGGCGCGTTTTGTAACATGTTCAATTTCGGGGGAATTCATCGGGTGCGTTCATTTATCCGACGGGACATTTTTCTCGGAGTAATAAAAGTATAATGAATCATAGTGAAATGGTGCGAAGATGTGTACGTGGCGCGCACATGCGACCGCGCTGCAAAATTGTAATACATAGAAGTGCGCGTATGGCGCGACAATGGGCGTGATTTATATTTGTAATTTAACCGGACCTCATCCCGCGTCGAGTACGGCTGAATATTAAAGAGCGCGACGCGAATTAAAACTGTAATTTACAAGTGACTTTAGTCGCAGACGAGAGCTTTTTCCCCGACTAGCCCGGAAATGTGACGACGATATGAACAACGAAATTTCGCTCTTAATACCACCACCACTTCTTTTATGATACGTGATATGAAACTTCTACTTGCCTACTGTCTCGTTTGGCGTTTTACCCACGACCCGTTTCTTGTTACCAGAGTTTACAAGTTTTTCCTGCTGATTATTCCCCGCTGTGGACTCCCTCGCTCATTTTCAAAACGTAATTTTCATCACAATCATTTGTTTGGATTTCATATTTTGAGTGTTTATTTCATGAGTATTTAATGATATAAATAGTTTATGCAATTGCAATGACAACATTTTAGAAAACTACTTGAAAATTTATTTTGTCAATATTGTAAAAAAAAAATGGTTCAACTTCATGAAATGCTGACTATTTTAACTCTATCTCTTCAAATTTTACAACTTTAGTCGAATATTGAGACAGATATTTCTATATGAAACATTGATGTATCAAATATTCAATTTATTTAGAGACATTAATATTTGAGCGATTTATTTATGCGAACTAGTTTATGACTTGTAAAGATGGACGGATATTTTAATTACTTTTTATTATATTTATACAACTGTAAATACTATATTTAAATTATTTTGTTACGTAAATTATTTTTCAATTTCATGTACTGTAAAATTGTTGTATTGGTGTATTTATAAATATTTACAATTTATAATTGCATAAAAAATGTTTCGTAATGTGAACAAATAATTGAATCATTTTAAATTTTGTTTGATGTGTTTTACAAGTCACGTTATGAAAAACAGAGGTTTAAAAATATTTTAAATTTCAAATGCGGTTGCCAAACGCGTTTGAAAAAAGTGTTGTACATGCTTGCGGCTGAATATAACATTATGATGATTAATGGTTGTATCATAAATGTTCTTAAACATATATTCACATTAGTTTAAACATCTTTCTGAATTTATACCACGGATACTTTTATGTTTTTCATAAAACGAATTTAGTACACGTAAAACTACTTAAATTTTGAAACATATCGTAAGCCTTAGTGTAATCTTGAAAGACGAGGCGTTTAAATTGGAACTTGTACACGAGCGAAAAAATATTGGAACCTTAAGAATTTCACATCAAGACGAAGTGCACATTATATAAATTGTAAGGAATTAATATAAATTATGCAACAAAAACGGATTGCTGAAAAAACGGAGCTTGCAGATCAATCCAGATAGATGCGCTTTCGACAAATAATAATCCGTGGAGTTTATAAAAGTCTGCATATTAATTTTTCCAGCAAAATTTATCGCCAACAAAATGGTCTGTAAAATAAAACGCGGGTCTTACGAAGAAGAGGAGAAGTTATATATATACATTGCAGTTCGGAATCATGCTCGAGCACCGTTCTTTCAAAGATGTCATCAATAAATCGCGGAGAATCCTACATTGCGGTCGATCCCTCACAATATCGTGATTCCTACGAACAAATGCTGACTTTATTGTTTCCACAGCGAGCGGTTGCACGAGCATACAAATTTTCTTCGGACTATCGCTGCCGTTGATTCATCGCGGGGACTTTAGGCTCGCGCTGCGCAGGGGTTCTCTGTTATGCAATTTTTCCTGTCCCGGGGCTTCCGCCCAGAGATTCCGGGGGATTATTGAGTTGAGTTTGTCGTAATTGATGTTGATAGATATAAACGGATTAGATGTGGCCAGATTATGTGCGTTTGGATTTAGCAGATTTTCCACCAGACAGCTTATACATTCGGGTTAATCATGACTAGTGTAATGCACTATTTACCATACTCACATGTATAGACAATCTTTGAATAGAATTTTGGCATGGCTCTGATCAGGCTGAACTGTGACAAGATTATTTTTAGTTTTTCACGTAATATATCATCATACTAATTAATATAGTAAAGTGATACATGAAAATGATAGACAGGGTACTTTGTTTATAATTATAAACTTTTATTTATAATTAGTCATTGAATCTTATCTGGTCCTGATCCGCGGATTACCAAAAATTTGCTGATTGGTCATGTTTCCTTTGGTCATTCAAAATTTATTTCAGCTCGTACAGTCTGATCAAACTGAATTGTTTCCGATGATCTGAACATGAATAATGAATGATTCAAAGTTTCGTCCCGCATGTATAATGTTGCAAAGCATACAATTCAATTAAAAGTTAAACCTCCTGTGCTTTGTTGTCAGGAAAAATATTAACTCAGGGAATTGATCGATATGGCTTGGAATCGGATACCCTTCATTATCATATTAATGACTACGAAGAAAGAGTAAAGTATCTGCAGAAGAAAGAAGCTTTCGCGGAGGATTGTGAATAATTTGTTCACAAGTTTTGCAGCACTGCTGAACGTTTCCGGTAGGTACGTCAAGCTCAGATAAGGGAGTCTCTGCCAGCCTTTCCATTTTAACTCTCCCCAAGTTCACCTTAAGTTTGGTTCTTATTTTTTGCCAATAAGTTTCCACGGCTGCCGACGATGAGCTCTTACGTCCACTTTAATTCGCCTCGCTCGAAAGATCTTGGACAAAAAGAAAAAATGTCCGTTCGATTGATCATTGAAAATGTGACAACTTTTTTTCCTTTCTCTTCATTCCTTTTTTCTTTTCAATTTTATTTGTTCACATTGCCAGACGATAATAAAAATTGCGCGCAACGATGATGAAGAAAATTCAAATTGCCATTCGGATGATGTTCGGGATTGCATTCACGTACGAGATTTTAATCCATCTGTTCATATAATGTACACGATTTCGTTCACGCGATATATTGCGCATTGAAAATTACACGCACACCGGGCGTTGCCATGGCGATCCGGAAGCGGAAAAAAGCTTTCGGCGTGTGTGCCATAATATCGAATCGTAAACGCGTCTCTCGGCGACCGGTGAAATGCTGGCCGCCGATCGTGACAAGAACAACGGACCGTAAGCCACCGGAGGCTCAGCATAACCGGAGCCCTTTTATGATCAAATTTTACGGTCAGCAACTCCACCGCTTTATTACATTGATGTGATATGAAAGTTCGTTTTAACTTTGCAGGCACAATTCAATAACGACAAATTAAAATTATAAATCAACGAGCGACATTGATATGTTTATTATTTTTTTTTTGCCCCGAATTGAGCCCTCGGTACTCATCTGACGGTGCGGTCGGACGTTATTTCTGTTTGCGGCTATTGTCATCTTTGCCATTGGCGCACGGTTAAAGTTTCATCCCATTCAGAGCTGTTTCGGAAGTTATTCAATCAAATTATTTATAACTCACTTTCGCGTTCAATACTATTTTGATTCCAACCGATTTCCCCTTTTGTATGAAATTCGCGTTTCCAAGATACGACTTTTATTCACATTCACCGATGCTTTGGTGGCAGCAACGCCAATGTGTTTTCGCGAAAAGCTGTATTCCGTCTCACAAAAATACGTCGTTTGCTTTTCTGTCGCTGCAGCGACCTACATTCTTTCACGCTTGTTTCGTCAATGAAACGTCGTCTAACATCACTTTCGACGCATCCTCCACGTTGAATTATGTTAAATAAGCAGAGGAATATTTTATTCTCGAGATTCTTCGAATCATTCTGAAATGCATAGAGAAGTGAACGCCAGAGGAATATTTTTCTTTAACATATATAAGCGAAATAAAAACTTTTGAAAGACGTTTCAATGTTTCGTTATCCTTCTGCACCTTTGGAGGATTATTGTGAATTGTAGAGATGTACAAATGTATGAAACACCAGTTTTGACTTGTCATACACTAAACTTAATGAATTCTCTCGACGGACAAAAAATCATAACGTAATAACGACATTCACAAGCATAATCCAACTAATTAGGTTTGTTTGATGGGCAGCTTATAGTGACATATATTATTTGGTTAGCGACTTCTATGCAATGAGCATGTTTACATACATTTCTGTTATAAATTAAACTTGTATAACATTTGGTAGGTAAAAAATTACACAGTTTTGTTAATGCTGTTACAATGAATGTCTGAAAATCTATTAGAGAAAAAGAAGTTCCACAAATGACAACTATTTTCTGTCTTTGCCTTGGGGATATCCCAGAGCATAAGCATGTAACAAACAACGGACGCAGCTCTGATGCGTGCTATTCAATTTCATATTACAACAGAGACTCCGAACTGAATCACGTCTGTACACATCTTCCTGAAATTATGACTTATTCGCAAATCATCTCTATTCATCCTAATAACGGGCTTATGTCACAACATGACAATGATTTTCTGCTGCCGAATATGCAGTCGTAAATAACGTTTGAAACCGACAATGTGGACATGTCGAAAGATATGGTTTCACGTCTTTGATTAAAATTGCAACGTTATATCTGAAAAAACTTTGGCCGGAAATCACAAAGATGGGACGCAATCTTGGTCGCATGAAGGCCGGCGCGGAAAATGAAAACAAAGAATAAAGATGTTTGAAGCGATGGAACAGATAAACGAGTGGCGTCAAAGTTTGGGCCAAGCTATCAAGCTGTGTTGAGCGCAATCTTGCTGCAAGTTTTCTATTAGGCGAGGACGCGACGAGACTGCGCCAAGAATGTGTTAGGTACAAAAAGTTGAAACAAGTTTGGCATGTCAGGGGAGGGAGGGCACCCGTTTTCAAGCGACTCTTTTCTTCCGGCTTACGGAGTAAAGTGGTTACACACTTGCCCAAAGTCATTTTCAAGATATCCTGCGATCTCGTCGATCTCTCTCCGGAACACATTTCTAGTCGCTTTTGAGTTTAACATCATGAAGCAGTTCTCACAACTCTAATAGCATGATCTCAACAATCACATTTCTGAACGTTCTCAAAATTTTTCTTCTTTGATGTTATCCCAGTTGTCAGTTTTCGCTTTCAGTTTTCTCAGGTTCTCAGTTTTGATTGCTCATCTTATACGTACTCTGAATAAACAATGTTAATCCAAAATCTACCTGCTTCGAGAAACGTAACATCATCAACGAATTAAAAGAGGGAAAAAATTAGCGGGATATCCCGCCACTGTTTATATTGATATAATTTGGTTTGGCAAGATCAGTATATATAATTAAGCTTCACGCTCGAAATGCCCATTTGCTGGATGGTCAAACATGACGAGTTTACCTTTCGACACTCGACATTCATTTGCGCATGTTCGCGTATGAATGAGCTGCGCTGCTATGTACCCTCGTAACGTATATAGTACGAGAAACACACGCGATCGCAAAACTACACAAGGCTCGTGGCTGTATTGATGTTTCATCTTTACTCCTGCGACATGCGTAATGCAACCTTTCCAACCAACAATTTTCAAACAATCTTTATGTTAGCAAAACATTTGGTCCAACTGCTTACATTATTTTCACTTCAATTGTTTGCACCGATTTTGTTTCACCAAGTTATTTTATTGCGAAAACCAACACAAACTATTCAAACAGCATGTACTTAGTTGTTATCATTTTTAATCAGATGAACAATATCAATTTGAAGAGCAATTCAGAAATCAACGAGTATAATCCTTTTAAATTTAAAGCTAAGTTCAAAAAGTAGTCATTTGGTGCACTTATCTTAACAAGAGCTATAAAAAGTATTCGTAAAACACCAACTATATAAGTGATCAAATTAAAAATAAGACTTTACTCGTTTTAACTTGGTGTGTTAAATTAATTTGAAAGATGAAATGAAATTGTGGCTTTTACTATGTATTATGAGTTTCATAAGTCAGTTTAGATTAAGGCGATGTTGGTATAAGGCATGATGATTAAATAGACAAGAATGCCTGTTAATATGGATAGGGACGAGTTAGTCGCTGAATACAAAATGGGTGAAGTAAGCAGTACACGATCTCCGGTGTCACTTGGTTAAATCGTTACTGAGACCACAGGCGCACACCTAGTTCTATAAGTATAGGCATAGTTGAATTGCTTGGCAGTAAACTGTCTAGAGGTCGACTACCCTTGAGCGTAATTGGAGTGTGTTCAGGTGGCTCATGGTTTTGTGGTTAGCAAAGTGATCGTGTGCGTATTCAGTTGAAAGATTTCCATGGACCAAATAGTCACAGATGATTCCATATCGAGATGCTAATTAATTCTTCATCTCCAAACAGAATACCGTCACCATTGATGGTTAATTACCTTACATTAATTAAGGGCAAAACCAGAATCATAGTTGCGGAATGATTTTCATATCTGCAAAAACTTATGAGACCTGTCCGCTGTGGTATTTTATTAGCCCTCGACAAAAGAGCGTGAGACACATTTATACAGCAATAAATATTTAACTACAATATTATTTGCATTCCGAGTCTCGTCTTCTTCTTGAAATGTAACAAAGTTTTGCAACCGTTATCGCTATTTCACGCGCTAAATGGTACAACTTCAATCGAGTTTAATGCCCTCATTTTAGTTGCTCGTTCTAAAACGTACAAGAGTATACACACCAACGGAAAGATTAAACGTACTTTCAGTATCTTGAATTGGGACTCTGACTTTCATATTTTATGGACGACAAGCAAGTGTCACAGATAGCATTTAATCTCCTTCATATTTCAATCTCAAAATGTTCCGCAGATCAAATTTTTGCGACTTATATTTCATTGGGGCATGTTATCGCGCATCGTTCCGTTTTATGTATAGTTTTTCAATTTTTCGAACACTTATTTTGCAATCAACATTTTGCACCCTACAAAAATGAAGAGTTTGATGGCGACTTTTATAGGGTATTTTATAATTTGTTGAGAGTATAGAGACAGGAGAAATAAGTTGATAATGTCGCGGAAAGTGAGACGGTAATTTGATTGTAGCCAGTAAGATATCGAGTCTGGGCGGCCGAGAGTTAGGAGTTGACGAAGTTTAGAACAAGTTTGCATCCTCTGTTAACCTTCCACCCCGTTCCATCAGCATTACATCGGTCTTGCAGCGTCATTATTCGTAGCCCCGTGCTAGCACACATAATCAGCACTTTCGCGCGACTTTTATAATTGATGAATTCCATTTTTTTGCCCTCCATACTTTTTCATTTTGTCGAATCTTCTTGCCCAACTAGAAAACGTTCATGTCTTTAACAACTTTTTAGTTCCAAGTTCTATGTTATCCACACCAAAAGTCGCGGGGTATTGATTATGCCACGTCGATATTGACGTTCTCCTATAGTAAAGTCGTTCACACTATCTGACTTCCAAGTACTTCGAAGCAACGAAACTCAAAAAATAATTACCAATCATTTGTTTGTTTACCTATAATTAACCACTTGATTATGTTTTTGTTATTCTATACTCTCTATTTCATTGCGTCAATTTTTCATTCTGATTCTTATCCTGTGAATTGCTGTTATAATTGTATCTACTTTTGTTGATTCTTTTGTACTTTTGCACTGGTCAAGACATGACCTAGTTTTCTAGCCAGGTACATAATTCAGTGAGATTAAAACTTCTACCGTAAGAATGCGATACTTAAATTCATTCAATTCTGGTTGTAAATAACGCCCGGAATAATAAACCCGACCGTAGGTTGATTAACTTGATGCTGCACTTTCAGCTCCGAATTAGAATCTTTCTTAATATATTCGCGGATCTCTTAATATAATGCGAGTAATCCTTCAACGTCGTGCAATGATTCTCATTGTGTACGAGACGAAAATGATACCACGAATATAACCTAGCTCGGGCGGGGCTCTGGGTGTATGTGTGTGTGTGTGTGTGTGTGTGCGTGTAAGAGAGAACGAGAGAAAGAGAGAGAAAGTGTGATTTTGCGCATTTCACTTTGAAAGATTCAGCGATTATACGTGCGGCTGTTTGAACGTGCAATTGAAATAACGCTAGAATTAAATGTTTTAACGTCGGCGGGAATAGCCCGACGGAAGTTGGGTTCCTGATTCGGACAATTCAGCGTTCTTCGCCATGTATTTGACTCCGAACGACGCCGGATTATTAGAGCTGAAGAAATTAGAAAAGTAACTTTCGAGTGCTTTCATCCGGAAATGAAAAGACTTGGATTGCTTACGCCAAGAGTGGAAGTCAAAATTAAACTATAACCTTTTGGAGATTTCGATTTTATTTTTCAATAATGTCGAAGTCGATCGAATTGCTGTCAGAGAAGAAGACAAATACATCGGGGGTGCAATTTTCAGGCACAACAGAGCGTGAGTGAAATTGTAAGGATCAAAAGTTCTGTAAATTGAATTACAAGTCTCGCCCGGTCTCTCGCGCGTATTTAGTTTACAAAAATCATTTCCCCTTTGATGGCGCAAGATCGCGACTGTGAGCGTCATTAATCATTATTACTCATCTCGGCTGCGATGCAACTTGGAAAGTTTGCTGCCAACAAGCTTGCAGGATCATGTAACTTTTTCTGCGCTCGGTCTCTCCTCGAAAATTCGCTATGAAAAGCCCTCTCCCATGCAAACTTTTACGTCCAACGTAAAACGTTTCACTTTTGCTCTTTCAGTTACTCGACAGACAAAGGTTTGTTACCATTTCGACTAGCTACCTTTTTGACGATTTGATTACCTTTTTAAACTTTTCGCGGATGCTCCGTTGCTTTGCTCTTCGATTCCCAACTTGTAGAGATTGTTATTAATTTCAAAGGAAAGTAGGTTAGAATGTCGGTTCGCGAACAGATTGCCTTTTTCAAACTTTCTACATCACATGAACAAAAATATTTTTCTAATTATATATTTCATTTTTACTTATTTTGAAGATACACAAAAACATCTACACAAACATGCATATCGGACAATATAAAATGTACCATTTATTTGATTTCAATATTTTCGATAGAATTTCAATATTGAAAAAAAGATCAACATTTTCTAATAGCAAAGGAAAAAAGATGATTACAGTAGTATTGTACAAATTCATCTGCATAAAAAAATGATCCATTCTTATGATTATGAATATAATTCCAATAACGAGGAGAGTGCATCACTGCATTTTATCGTCAGATAAGTATACATCGACTCGGGCTCTTATCTTTTGCAAATTACTGGAGATAAAATTCAACGCGTCAACGTTCGAGGATAATGACGTAAAAGTGTAACAATGAAGCTGTTTTGGTGCAAAAGTTGAGCATGAATCGTGAATCATATGTGCCGAATATGAGCGAATGACCGAAATGCTGAACGAGAGTGTGGCAACAGAGGGGGGAGGGGGGTGGTAAGAGTTCTGATCGATAAAATCTGCGAAGAATAAAACGTCTCTGAGCGCGTAAGAGAATCGATTTGGTATTACGAGCAGTAGGTGAGGCACGGAGGCGTGGTAGCGAGTTTTAGCAGTAAAAACGTCGACAAAAATTAATCGATCGTAAAATGAAAACAATAATCGTTGCTCGGGAGCTTTTATTTTCCGAGTCTGTCTCTTTTCTTTAGTTTGCGTATACGATGATTGCCGCGAAACTCAATTTTTTTCCTCCTCTTGGCATTTTAAAAAGGTTCTTAATCAACAATTCGTGTCCCATTATCAGACGTGTAAGTGTTATATAATATATTCAGTAGATTTGGGGTCGATTCTTCGTCATTTCAAATTGATCCAGTTATTTTTAGAACTATTTAGTTTAAATTAAGTTTCTTTAAACACCCTTCGAACTAAATATTAGTTTCACATGTAACGTTCACTTCATCCTCCATGATTATAGTTATTTTCAATTCTTTAAATTAAAAATTATTTCATGCACGTTTTCTAATTTTTGAAACAAAAAAAAATGATAAAAAAAAATTGTTTGTATTTCAAAATTATGAAATTGATTTTTTGCTTTTTTTTCTTGCGAGTTCCTTCGTGTTGTTTGGTTCAGAATTTTAGATGAAAGATTTAGCAATTATAATTCTATTTTTTTTAATTTTTTTTTCTACTTCCGTCGTTTTAATATGAAATAGTTGGTATTTAATTGAATCTAAACAAAAAGTTACTTCATTCTTATTGGAAAAAGTTCTTTCTCCAATAGAATTTACAAGTGTATTTTTTTGCAAGAAAAAAACCTTGGGTGTTAAATGCACGTTTTATTGGGCACGAATCATGACTATCCAAGTAGACTCTAACTGCGGCCATAAAATATTTGATAGGAAATTTGTTTAAAAAAAAAAAAAAAAAAAAAAACGTTCTGCGTCGTATATTACAAAATATTGTCTGTGAAAGCATCTGAGGTAGGTGGTACGACCTGGACGCACGCAGTCTTGTTTTTAGACATATTGTAATGACACGTCCTCGCAAGAAAAATAACAGAACGGGGTATATAAAAACGGGTCGAAAAGATGTATAAGCCACGACTACCAACGGCTTTTCCAACTCTCATTTGGGCTCTCGACATTGTTCCATTCTTATTTCCATCCGTGTAACCGCGCTTGAAAGTCTCCGCTAATTATTCGAGTCACTGCCTTGATGCTGAATTTGCATTCCGAATTTCTTTCGCTGCAAAACTCATTGGTTTTTTCATTTCCTTTTTTCTTATTTTTTTTTTGTTTTTACTTATGGCCTTTTTTCTTTGACCCTTCATATAATTGTTTGATCTCTGACTAACTTTGTAAATCATTTTTCGTTTAATTTTACATTTTTGTGTAAATGAACAGAATGATAAAAAGACAACAATTTGATGAACAAAAAAAGATCCACTTTTTTTTGAATGAAAAAAAAAAAAAAAAAAAAAAAAAACTTTTGCAAAGAAGAATGAGGGAAGTGACACAAGTACGGCGGCAAGTCTTTGCAGTTTGTCGGCAGGTGTTTTGAGAGCGAGTAGGGTAGCATGTAATTAGTAGTTGGCTCGCGTGTTTTGCAGAACTGCGGAGTAACCAAAAAGAGCCTTGGGATCGATCGGCGACACGCAGATTTTCGCAGGATTCTGCAAACAATTCGGCATTATTCCATTCTTTTCATGGCAATTAGTCAGAAATGACGTCTACTTCGTCTTTTGAGATTCGACTATTAATTCAAGTAGTTTCATTAGAAGCCAAGACGGTGCTATCCAAATTGAATAGACGAGTCTTTCTCTCAGCGCTCCTCCTGTTATTTTTCTGAGACTCCTTTTGCAACGAGTTAATTGAATAGAATGTTTTCCACTGCTGGATTATATCAATGCGGAACAATTTTTCTTCTCCCTATTGTGTCAACTATGAAAATTTGTTACAAAAAGGGTACAATAGAAATGAGAAAAAAAAACTTGCACAATTTATCCATTGAAAATAATGTTTCTGGTGAAATTTTGTCCTTTTTATTTCATTTTCAAGACTTTGTTCTCATTCGCAGTATACGACATTCGTAAAGTTTACCTAGTTAGGACAATCATGAATAATTCAGTCGAGAATTCAATCTAAATATCAACGCACTCGCGATGCAACACTTTCCTAAGACCCATACCTTTCATTGATTCCCTGTTGTACAAAAAAAATTGAAAATTGACGCAAACAACTTTTTCCATCTTTATTTCATAATGAAGCGAATGTTCAAATTTCTTATCCTCGTCCTCTTTTTGTCATTCAAGAACAGTTACGCTTTGTTCGTCCTTGAGCAATCTAAGCGATTTTTGCTACTTTCTGTTCTAAACTTTTTTTTATTAATAAATCCTCTCTATTTTTGATCTATATTTTATACACTTCCTTGATTTTAACTTCTCCTTTTATCAATTTTTCTTGTTTTAACGTATCACAATTTTGAATTATTTATTCATGTTATAAGCATTTACACCTTCCAACGAGGAACATGTTTCTATTATGATTTTTTTTAAATATTCTCTCTATATCTTTATCGACAGAATTATTTAATGTTAAAAATAAACTGAAACTAAAAAAAAAAAAACAAGGTACAAGGTGTACGAAAGTGCTGTTTGAAGCCCAAACTAGGATTTGGATTGCATCTATAAATGCTCATAAATAAAATTGTTGATCCTTGTATACGTAGCGCTATCCACGTATGCCCCTTACATACTTCATTTTAACGAGGACCATAATATACTGGAACGGAAAATCCCCTCTCCAAACGAAAAACTCGGTTTTCTTCCCCGGCCTCATTACATCAACCTGATAACAATGAAGGCCAATCCCGTCTTATCTCTACACCAAAAAAGAAAAGAAAGAAGAACAAGAATAGAAGGACATGCGAAAACAAAAAAAAAAGAGATAGGTTTAGGACTGGCTAAAATACTTCAATTCTGCGGATTTAAATATAAATATAAAACAAAATGTAAAATATCAAACAATGTATAGATGTTTAATAATATTCAACTCATTGCTAAAAAACATTTCTGCAGACTCTATTTTCTCTAGGCTGTTGTCATAATTTTGATTTAAAAAATATTAAACCTTCTTTATAATAAATAAGAAGATGTTTTATTCAAATCTTCATATCTGGAACGAAAAAACATGTCAAAAGCCAAAATCAATTTTGCAACGTTGAAATAATAATGTCTTGAAAATAGTTGCGCGATATTTTTGTCTCCGAGACGTCATTGATTTGAAATACTTATTTATACATATTGGATTACTGTCCAGCTCTGGGATAGGTTGTATGGACGAGAAGCGAGAGCGACAATTCTTGAGCAAACATGATATGGCCTTCAAGTCGACAGTGAGCACGGTTGTCTATTATAGCAACGATCAAAAGGTTTTTGGCCGCGAGGAGCGAGATATCTCGCGCAATGGTGACGAGACAAACGTGCGGCTAATTGAATGAACGCTAGTGTGCTGATGTCGCGGGTGAATCAGCGTCTGCGGCCGGCTATAACGACGACGCCGTTGACAGACGTCGCAAAGATGGAGTAGACTGACGCCGGTGAATGAAGATCATACAGCGGCTGTTGTGTGCCGGGCGCGCAAGTGTGTGCAAGCACAAGTCGCCTCGGCTGTTCTAAGGACAAATGGCGCTGCACATGCGCGTGCCGAGCGAGCCGCGCGGGTCCACCAGTAGTAGGTTAGTCGTGTCGGCAATCGAACAGGGTGCGGACGCTCTTCCCATGCCAATCCGGCAATTCGGCAGCCGACCATGGACTGACCGCCAGCCGGCTCACGAAAATGCCGCCCGGAGCGGCTCGTCTCCTGCCGAACCTCCTTCTATTCTTTGCCGCGTGTGCCACGTGCCAAGCTTCCGGCTCTGCCAGGAACGAATACTGTAAGGAGCTTCATTCTTCCAGCCGCAACAAAAGCTTCACTTCTAATTCCTGCCTTTTTTCATTTCATTTCATTTTCGTTGTACCTCTTTATCTAGACAGTGCAGTAATAACATTTCAAATTCAGTGTTCTTGTTTGCAAAGCTGTTTACACTATAGTTGCAAACTGCTAAAAAAAAACCTTTTTTTTTTTTTGGTTACTGCTAAACAAATTTTTGTGCCAACTATTTTTATCAGTTTGGATCAAACCGGCGCAACTGAACAAACCCCTCGCGGTCTGTCTGGTGCGTGGAGTCGTTTCGCACCGTCGGCACGCTGGTGCGTGTTCGCTCTCCGTCCTCTCCCCCGTGTCTCGCTCTCTTTTTCGCCGATGTAAGCCCGCGGCGATCAATATTACCCTCTTCGAGCGAGTCTCGGCGACCGTCGCTGGCTCGTTGCTCATCGTCTGCTCACAAGAGCTTTTTTTCTCCGATCAGGTCCCTTTTTCTTCACCCCCATTGTTTCCGTTACATTCCCACGTCAGAGCATTCAACTGGATTCTTTTTTTTTTTTCGGTGTAGAGGAGGTTAAAAAATGTTCCCTTTTTTATTAGATTCAAATCAGCTCCTTGGATTTCTTGGATCGTAGCGCAATTCTTCAGTGTCAAGAATTCTCAACTTGGGCTCTGGGAAAATTCCAAAAAGGTCGATGCCAAGAGATTCGTCGTCGTGTCTTGGATGAACAGCCCCGGCTCGGAGTAAATTAAATACTTATCTAAACTTCGCATTGAACGGCAGTAATCATCTGATTTATCCGATTTGGTGTACTCTGCGCAAACTACACAGACACGCTATTTTGCTAATCGATAATTACATCTCACGTTATTTCAATTTTCGAAATCAAACTGATCGAATTGATTTCCAGGACGATTAGTCGAATTAGGCTCTGATTGCGAAATTTTAATTGACAGGGATTTGTTAGTCGAATCGCAGGATCAATGAAAGTTTATGTTATACGATTGGATGTTGAGCCCGTGAAATAAACGTCAAAAAATAATACTTATTTGGTAATCCACACTAAGTTGGACAATTTTGTTATCATATTTTTGGAGCCTTCAAAGTGTTTTACAAATAGCACTTGGAATTTTTCTAAGAGCGTCTAAAATGTTAATTCGATTTTATATCAAATGAAAGTTTACTTTGGGAATTGTAAAAAAGTGCTTTACAAATGGCAGTTGCTATTTTTATTTTAATGTAATCTTCATTTCAACTGAGATGCTCCGAGACCAGGCAGAGGACAGTTCTATTAGAACTGGAGCGTGATTTAATTCGCGTGCACACGTGAATTATTTATACGTTTGTAGAAATATTGTTGATGCACGTAGTTCGTTACGACTGGTATTAATAGAAGTCACTATTTTTTTCTCATCCACCTTATTACCTGCTACACTCACAGAAATTGTGTAAACACTATTTTCAGATTGGTTATTTTTATCGTGCTGAATATTATCCTGCCGATACGTTTCCGAATCGTATTTTTCATGACCTTTCAATAAAAAGTTCACCTACAAATACGGTGAAACGAGTGTGAAAGATACGACTGTGGCACATATTGACGTTTCATGAAACGCAAAAGTAAAACTGCTGAAATCAAGACTGACGTAGCGTATCAAAAAAAAAAGTCCCTCAATGTGCATTCTCAACAATTTCTAAGAGCATAAAATAATGGTCGTACCCTTGACAAAAAAATAGGTTCATTAAAACCATCAATAGATCATAACTTTTACGTGTCAACCCCCTAATTCTAATTATTCGGCTTTCTAAAATCGCCCTTTGTAAAGTAGGTTACCAATGCCCATAAAGATACCAAATAAATATCACTTTTTTCCCAACACATGGCGGAACAGTCGATAAAATTCGATTAATTACTTAATCATCTTCTTTTCCACTTAGGTATATAATTGTATAATCATCAATCATTTCTGAAGTGATCACAGTTTATAAGAGGAAACCTTATTTATGCTTCCTATCTTGTTAGCTACTCGAAATCAATATTCCGAACGTTGGAGCACAATTTTTCTTTTCTTTCTTTTTTTCGGGTAAAAAAGGCGCTTTTTGCAGCATCAAAAAAGTGAAAATAAAATGTAGAGATCAAACATCTGTCGGGAGGGAAAGGGTACATTTTTATGATGCTCCCCTATTGATGAAAATCGCGTGAAAAAAAAGTTTTCTTTTTTTAACAAACACAACGGTGACATTGTGCGTGTGCGAGAGCTCGCATCATATTGCTTTCTGTCTTCTGTGCACGCGCTGTGAAGCTTCGGATGCAGCAGACTGTGCTTAATCGCGAAGCTTGGACTCGAACGAGCAGCCATTATCTCTCTTGCAAGGCACAAATCAATCTGCTGCCAATCGATCGGATAATTCGACTCCAAGCTTTTCACCTTTTCAAAAATCGAGAAAGCCGCTTTGGCGCAAAAGAACAATCCCTAATTCCATGCAATTGAGAAATTGAGATCGTTTCCTCCCGCCGCTTCTACATCGTCCGGAGTGGTTGCGCAAATGTTTTAGTTTAGGATCAACTTTTTATTTGTAGTTTTTTTTTTTTTTTTTTTTTTTTTTTTTTTTTTTTTTTTTTTTTTTTTTTTTTTTTTTTTTTTTTTTTTTTTTTTTTTTTTTTTTTTTTTTTTTGTGGTTTGAAATTATGATTTTAAAAGTATACAATATGAGATAGTATAATAATGTGGTAACAAAGTTGCTAAAATAGATGACAAATTAAAAAAATAAAAATAAATGGGTGAAAGAAGTTTGATTAAAATGAGATTGCAAGTTCGCGCAACTTTGTGCAAAGTAATTGTTGTTCAAGTAAGGCGAACATTTCTTATTTGCGAGGTAGAAAGTTTGATAAAACATAACCTTCACGACAATGAGCGCATAATTATAAGGGAGCGATAACCCAGGAAAGGGAAGAAGCCGAGCCTCGGGCAAAATGAGGGCGAGACATGTCTCGATTCAATGCACACTGTCCGATCGATATAGTGCGTTTCGGTGTGTTTGTGTGTGTTGCATAAATATGAATGATATACAATTAAAAAAAAAAAAAAAAAAAAACACTAAACTAGCAGCCTCAACAAAGATCAACAACGTCACTCATGCTTTTTTATATAAAAAAAGATGTATGTATAATATGCCCTTTTCTATCAGAAAAAGAGTTTTCGAACTTATCGACAAACATTCAGTCTGCTTTTCACCTCTCTTTTTTTAGATGAGGGATTTATGAGAGATCTATTTTCGCAACCATTTTTGAGAATTGATGAAAACAATAATAAAACGGAGATTGTTATTTTAATAACTTTTGAATTTGTCTGGTGAAATTTGAGCTAAATAGAAATGGGGTGAATAAACCGAACTGCTATTTTGTTCTAAAGTCTGTCGATCACATCAGTTTGAAGATTTATTTTTTAAAACTTGAAATCATATTTTTGTTGGAATAATAAAATTGAATATTTCAAAACTTTTACTTCAAACGTAAATTTGTAAAATAATGTTGTGTTTCATATCTTGGTCGCTGGAAAGATGAAATTCTTTCTATGTTATAAAAATGTTCATCCGAATCTGCACAATTTCAAAAATCTTCAATAAATCTTGCACCCCTCTTGTTGTTTATTTGCAAATTCAATTTCGCAGTTTTCTTCTTGTTTTAAAGCAATAATAAATTTCGGTTAACTTTCCAGAGCAAAAATGTAGCAACCCCTAATGTGTTATAAGATTCAGTCTAGCGTAAAGATAACATTAAACCCCCCATTATTTTGCATCACGAGCAGAACGATAAGACTTGAGCAAACATCGCGGATGAGTGTCAGGACCATAATCAGAAATTATGTCTGCTTTACGAACGCGCGCGACAATTGTTGAAATAAGAGTTGTTATCTGTTGTGATGACCGCTTGTACCACATTTCATTCTTTTTAATTTATTTACCAGAACAATTATGCGCTCTTCACGTACTCCATCTATCTACCAAATGTTGCATACTTCTTTTCTAAAACCTTTTGTTCATCAATTATTTCTATCTGTGTGTTTGAATATTTGTTCTCAAACATCTCGTATATAAATACCGTTTAAAATATTGTTTATCCTTAATTGATAAATTTTGATTTATGGGGTGTTTTTTTTTTTTAATTTGATCAGATGATCATGCAATATGGTCTGTGGTAATAATATTTCAAATTGTGTTATAATTTTGTTACAGATCCAATTACTAAAGTCTGCAAGGACTACTTCTTAAGGGATTTGTACAGAAAAATAGAAGGCGCCGTAATTACATCGCAAAATGAACGAAACCTCGATTGTGCAATCACGTTTCAGACGCACAGCATCCTTCAACGGTTCATGCTTCGGTTTGATTCTCTCAACCTTGATTGCAATGATCATCTTTACATCTACGACGGCGCAAACGCCGTTGGCCATTACAAGGTAACGATCGAATTTCCCTCTTAATAACTTGTTTTCAAAACTGCCTAATGCTGCTGCTGTTCCCCTGCTTTGTCGGCAACTTGAAAATTGCCACGTCAATTGTTCCTACCATTTATTAATCACCGGCAGAGCTTATTAATTATTTCAAAATTGAACGTTACGTGGCAATATGGATACAGAAACGCACGCTCTATATTCATGTGTACTACATTGTGTAATAAATTTGTAACATGAAATTCAATTAACAGATTTGTAGCCAAAGTTTTCGCATTGATTGTATTGCATTTGCGAATTACAGATGGTAATAACTTTATTCAACTGTTGAAATCAATATGAGTTTATCAGTTTAGATTTTAATTGATCACTTCATTCATTAGTAATAACGCTGTTTATAAAACAACTTATACACTTATACTTAATTTAAATAAAGTTTAAAAGTTCTTTAAATATATCAAATTTGATTCGATATTTTTCGAAAACTCTTTTATTTGAATTGATAAAAAAAACAAAATTGAACGAAAAATACAAAATTACTGCTATTTGACAAATAAATAATCAAATGAGTTAACCCAACGAGGTTAAAATTCTTTACACAAATCATCACACTGACGCTATTATTTTGAATACAATGCTTAGTTTTTTTTTTTTTTTTTTTTCCATATTCACCTCATTACACCCGGAGTTTACTACCTCGCCAGGCGCGATCGATATTCGTTTCATTCAAACCAGACGCGTTTGTGTTTGTGCATATTTACACAAACCTTAGGCTGTGCACATAATTGACATCGACGTAACATTCAATGCAGTGTCTCGGATTGTATCAAGTAATCAATTAGATGGCCGTCAACAAAACTGACAGTTGTCATTTTACATAATGGAGGTATATAACTTTCTTAGGTGATGCAATTCTCGTCATCTGTTTGCCTCGCTGAGCGTGACAAATCCTTTTGGCACTTTGTTTCTTAATAATGAAAATTCAAAAAGAATAAGACAAGAAAACAAAAAGAAAGACGTAAAAAATGTTGAAACAAATTTTTAGAAAAAAAAAATTGTTTGAATTATAATCAAGCAAAAAAAAGTTAAAGGATCTAGTATCTCCTTGTTAAGCGGCACTCGGTTGTTTCTGTCCTTGTGTAGTATTGTGATACGACACAAGTTGCTCATCCTCCTAGCTCTGATGTTAGGTGACTAGCTCTCCACCTTGGACTGTAGTTGAATTTTAATCCAGCGTTGCAACTGAATTCTAAGCAGGTCTCAGGGAACGTAAAAAAATCGAACAGGGTTGAGTTGAGCAGTGAGGGTTGGCTCCCGCTAAGTGGCTCAAGTGGGTGAAACGGGTTAAGCAGGTTAAGTAGCCTAAAGGCTCGGTATAAGTCGACTATTAATCAAGATTCATTTCTTAGACGCTCTTCGTGCGACCATTGTCTTCTTCCTGGTCTCCCTCTTTTTGCAGCATCGCGTTCAACGACAAACAAGTCTTAGAATTTGCTTAAACGGTTCTTGTGCCAGGAAATGACGACGTTCAATCGCCCCGATTGTTCCTCCACTGATGCCTCGGGATCGTCACAACTTCAGCATTTGAATTTCAGATCATCCTTATTCTCGCAACAGTTTTTAATTGAATGCAAATTTTAGTTCCAAACCCAAAATGCGGTTTTAATGATTTTTTAATTTTGTTTTTTTTTTAAGTTTTAATCAGTTCAGGATATCAAAGCATCCGTGGACCGATAGAAAGTATCGACTACAGCTGAAGATTGTAATAATTGAAATATTTCTCCCGTGAAGTTGTGTTCACGTTTGAGGGATGAATATCAAGAACAGTTTACAAATTGTTTTCGGTTGAGAGTGATGGATTGTGTATTCTTGGTGTACAGATAACGGTAACCACCGTAACTGTCAGTCATAAAGCGCCGTCTTGTTTCGACTGCTGCGATATTGATTCGTGGATTTGCAAACGTACGATGTTTCCTTTCCCTCTTTAATTAACAACCGCTTCTGTCATCCATCTAATAAAACTTAACAAACAACTCAAATCTTAGCAATACAAACATGGAAAATTGTATGCGACTCCAAAAAATCTACTTCAACCTTCATAAATTAATGTTGAAAAGTTTGTTTTTTTTTTAAGCGAAAAAGTTTAATATCAAAGTTAGAGGATGAAAATATTTCTGAACGCGAAAAGCTTGCGGGACAACTTATAAGCCTCTTTCATGGCTTTTATTTAAATTTAAATCATTGAAAGTGAACCATCCGGAAGTAAGGCAATCCCGCATAATGGCAACTCAACTTTAATCTTTTTTATGACCATCCACGTATTATCCATTTTGTGCCAGTTTTACTATCCTGGACGGTATCACGTTTTGTGCAACAATAAAGCTACATCAGCCTCGGCTCATTTTTTACCCCGTGCCGAAAAGGTGCCGTAAAGCGTGCGGAATAAATGGCCCTCTTTTTTTTTTGTTATTCCACCTTTTTTTTCATTCCCGCACTTTTGATCCGCTCTCTGCAAGATGTCGCTGCAATATGCAAGCTTGATCTCAACCAGTGATTACGTCACGTTGAATGATACATCGTACGTGTTTCGTAAAATTTTCACCAGGCCTTTGCCCGAGCTCTAATTTATGCACAGACTAATTTGAATTTCCCCTGCTTTGATTATCAAACTAAAATTAATCACAAGAACAATTTTTTTTCTCCGCAACACACGAGAATTGTAAACGATTATAATCATTGATAAAAGAAGAACGAAAGGAAAAAAAAAGGAAGGAAGGAGAAAAAAAAGTGCTTTGGTAATCGAAAAGTTCCTTAAAACTTGGACATTTGTTGCCATTCTGTGTCGCTAAAAGAAGTCTGAAGTTAAAAATTTTTGTTGTTCTAACGTAACGCCATGCAAGTAAGATATAGCGAGATAAGAAACAGCAACGCGAGATGCAATTATGATAAACGTAAGAGCTTCCGCAAAGATTTTCAGCGCGTGCAACTCGCGCCCCGGCGCAAAACTAGCTGAAGTGCGTTCGTGTATTTCCGCAACAGACAGTTTGGGCGATTGTAATATTTCCGCATGTTATTACGCACCGAGGGAACGTGGAATTCAAATTCGCTACCAACTTGGAACAAACTTCAAACCATTTTGAGCTTAAAATAGTCGTTTCATTGAACAAAAAAAAGTTAAACAAGATAATAAAAGTTGTCCACGGTTTTGAACTATAAAATTAGATTGATTTCGCACTTCGGCTGGGGAAAATAAAATATACAATTTTTTTGTGAGTTTCTTTAACCTTCAGCTAATAAAAAGACGGTTGTTTCAAGATAAGTAAAGCCAGCGATAAGTTAAATCTACAAAAATGATATAGTTATTGTGTTGAGAATATTAAAAAAAAAATATCAAACTTTGTGCAAAGATACAGTTTATACGAAAAAGTCTGAGATTTATAAGATTGTTATTGATTGAATCTGAAAAATTGTGAAATAAAAATATGATAACGTAGAAAATAAATTGTTATCTGAAAAATGCTTTGACTGCTTTGCTAGAACCACTTCATGCTGTTGGTTTTGTCATATATCTCAGTTGTCGAACAGTTTGACTTTTGAATGCTCTCGCCAAAACACTCCCTGGATATTAAAAAACTTCACGATTGATTGAACCCACTGACATCTTTATCTTCCCCAATATCAACATTGATGTTAAACAGTTGGTATCATCGTTTTCTTCACTTTCCCGTAATCTGTATTGTTGTAACGCATGACAGTTTTCTTTTGAAGTCGCTCCAAATCGTCGACTTTTTCCCTGCATCTTTGTCATATTGAGGTTTTTTTTATGCATACAATGGATACCTAGCTCCAGACCCGTTCTTTGATCCCAGATTAAAGTTCCTATATCGTACCGTCTGTCTATATGATAAAGTGATGCAAGTCTGCAAGCAAATACCTCAAAGTATCCAGTTGCCGACACAAAAACATCCAACCGAGCGTGCATATTGATCAGCGCGGATCTTCATTCGCGGAGGTCTGTGCTGACACTTGTGATTGGGTTATACTCACTCTTCCAGGCAGAATTTATATCATCCCCAATCTCTGGGCTCTATTTTTCAAAGAAAAATTGCACCGTCGGGCTAGCAATTTCCATTCTTATTGATCCTCCGATTTCTAAACTTACATCATGAAAATGGCTTATAATGTGGCAATCCTCTTGACGTAGTTCGCGGCTCTAACGGTTGAATCAATGAAACGGCGATGCTGACGCCCACTTACGCAAAATGTTATTGCCGAAACGAAAATCGTTAGTGGTTGTAACTGGTTGTAACTGGACGTCCGGCTACGTACGATTGTCCAGGGCGCAACAAGTGTTATTTGCTTGCACCCTTTTTCAAGCAAATTAACTAAAAAGCACCGTTTACGTAATGCGATTCATGCGGACGTACGAAAAGGCAAAAGATACCTCGCTTGTTCAAATAATATCCAACATTCGGTAGCAAGAAAAGAAACTAACCAATTGTTACAGTTCCTTATTTGTTTTATTACATATGCAGTATTTCAAGGGTGATGATAATGTCATTTAACAAATGTAGAAATAAAACATTGACATATTTGAAATGCAAGGCAAACAGTGCATTTTTGGAGCTCAGCGCATTTAGACATAAATTCAAAGATTCTTTAGTATGGCATGGTGTTTACAAGAGAATGCAATTCAATTTCAGGCGGACCTCACTTGCAGGAACACTGTCGAAAGTGTGGGTTCGATCTACACGCGAACCAACTTTGTGACATTAAAATACACCACGGACGGCTGGGGAACGGAAATAAATGGCTTTCGTCTCGTCATCACGGCCGTTAAAGATCCAAGTGAGTAATACAATTTCATGACTTGTTATTCACAAAAATATCGTTCTTGTTGTTTCGTTATTGTTCAACATTAATTTTAAGTATAATTGAAACACGAAAGGAATGAAAATAATAATTTACTTTAAAGAATATATATTTTTTTAAAAAATTACAAATTTTCGATTGGGAAATATTTGAAAGTTTTTTTTTCTTTCAAATTCTAGAAAAGATTGAAATGATACAGTTAAAAAAAAATGTATATATATATATATATATAAATTTTATTTTTTATTTTGAATAAAATATTTTGTTGTAATTTGATAGCAGGACAATAGCGCAATTAAATGATCCGTATAATTTAATCACTACAATGAAAATTGAACGCCTCTACGAATCACGTTCTATCACATGGGTAATTGATTTTAATCACAATTAACATTGTTGAAATGTTTCGAACAAAAAATGTTTATTAATCATTGTAGAATTGCGTACTTGATTAGCATTAATTGCGTAGTAACTTTAGTGTAACAAAGTACCCAACGGTGTATAACAGGTTTTTTTTTTATTTTCCAAAAAAAGCAAGAAAATGATGAAAATTAAAAAGAATTTAATAGTACGTTGGTTGAGCCATTTCACGATTGGTTTGAAAAAATTCGTCACGGATTTATTGCGAATATAAGCTTGATAAAAATTGCAATTCATGTATAACCGGAATACCATTTCGTTTCTGCAGTTACCGCAACGAGAATGAATGTAAATACAAAAACGTGCCTTCGTCTTCAGTATGAAATATGCTTTCAATTTGCCCTCTCGCGTACCAGCTTTTGGCCCTGTTTCCTCGACGTGCTCGGTATTGTGCAACTCACGAATGTGCACATTAATTTTTTATTTTGATTTTCATTTCAGCTTATTTTAACATTGCTCCCACACGTCCTCTCTGACTGGCTAAAGAAAAGATGCACTGTGGATCTTGAATTTTATAGCACAAACAATCAAAAGCAATTCAATTTGGTTACATGCTATTCGCCTGCAAAGATATACACGGCTCCCACTTATAAATGCTTCGCGCTTTCGTTTTACTCCTCTGAGCGCACGAGAAACTTGGTAATGAAATATTGGTGCAGATGTAAAAGAAATATAAGAGCTTCCCTGTTCCAGGGCAAAAGATTTCTCAACCTAATATAATAACGGCTCCAGCAAAAAACATTATGGCGCATATATATACACACACACGCTACCATATATATTTCAAATTCATATTATGTATATGGAAAAACATATGTTCATGCTGACATAATGTGTACTATATTATATGGGCCATTTATGTTTTTTGGGAGAAAGGTCAAACAATATCTGATAAAACAATTGCATCCTGAAAACAACCGATGTTCTATGCCATTTGTGACTATTATTTAAAAAAAATATCATACTATCCATTTAGAGTATGAAAGGTTCATCCAGGGTTTAGACGAAAATATTCCAACAAATGTTATGTAAACGAATGGTTGAAAATATAAAATGTTCTTATATTGATATGAGCAAAAAGTTGAAAAATGTTGGACTAAATTTGGAGTGTAGTTTTGTGATAAATGTATAATGTCGAAAATGTGAGTTGTACTTTTTGATTTATCGTAAAATTTCGGGGCAATAATTTGAACGGGCATAAATTATACTTTGAAACGTGGAATATCACAGAGATGAAATTCAACGATTTATGGACTAGGTCCATTTTAAGCTTTGAAACTCTCATTCGTTATTGTAATTGCATGTGCGGTGTAATCTAGATTCAAGTCGCCGTCAATTTGTTACCATTACCTCATCATAGGTCATAATAGCCTCGCCAAGTCGAACCGAATATCAGAGGGTTAGCTAATTGCGTGATCCAAGACAACCTGTCTTGAACGTGTTATTACTTCTGAAAAGCTTTTTATAAATTCGTCTCAAGAAAAACTTGAAATAAAAAAATAATAACATGACATAACTTGAACAATGAAGAAAAAAATTAGTTCTCCACGTTCTCACTTTTAGCTTCTCACCTGTAATGAAAAGAGTTTTAAGACGTTTACTTTCAATCAGAAGTTAATCAAACTTGACGCTGTATACTAAACTAGATTTAATTATTGGTTGATTTTGAATTCCAAAGCTCTAACACAATCAAAGCCCAACTTGGGATCGAAACTTTTACACGTTGCCTGGTTGGCTTACAGATAAAACCGTAATTCTCGCCGGCTAATGGCAGTAGAATAAAGTAAATATTTTAGCACGAATTTCCATTCGGTTCATTTATCTTTTATTTGAAACGAATTCCATCCGAGCGATACTTTATTTTATTGTAAACAAGAGTATCACGCCCCAGAGCTCTTGGAAACGACTCTCAAATTTGTCATACCGAGGGTATCGCTTTTCTCAAAGCGCAAATTCTGATGTGAAGTATTTTTATTGCGAGGTAATTGTAATTCAATAAAAACATCCCCGCTTTCAGAAAAACATCACAAGTCACTGAGTACTGAAAAATGAAGCTTCAGTATGTTATTCGTACGGTATTATTCCACGATAAAAATGTTTGCCCGTTCCATGCTGAGCTTTACATATTGTAATTTTATTCATTGTCCAGTTTACTTTACAATAACAACTTGTTTCATTTATAATGTTAACGGAGAATATCGTCACGTTGTCGTTCAGAGCTTTTATGCACTGAAAAATGAAATTGGAAAATTCAAACTTCAAATAACAAATAATTGCATTGCAACAAAAAGAAATTGATGATAAATTGTTACTGATTTTAGTGGTCATCTTTTCAAATTTGTTTTTATCAGAAAATTATTATAAATCATTAAATGATCATTATTCATCTTTATATAGTAATAATAATAATAGGAACCAATGATTTGGTATCAAAAATATGTTCCACTATTGAACTGCAGTGTAAATAATGGGACATTAATTTGAAGTAATACAATCTCAATTTAGTTCTAATACGATTATCCGATCCACGTGTGATTACCTAATGCATGTAGATAAACTTGAGGAAATTTGCTTTTGAGTAATGCTGCAGTTGCACCGTGCAAACTGTTTGAAATAATTATTTGCGTCAAAGTACAAGTTGCAATTGTTCCTACAAGCGAGTAAGTCAGTTCCAAGCTGAAACTCGAAAGGTGCAGCTGCTAATATTTTAACCTACTCTTCTGCAAACGCAATTAAAATTTCAACTGAGATCAACTCGTCATAATTTAATGAACAAATTTACTGTGAACAAAAAATATATAATTTGCATTTAAATCTTGTATTAAATTTTTATTTGAAAAATCGGATCAAAAGTTTGTTGTTTTCAAGATAAAATAATACAAGTTTTGTGAACCAATTTTCGAGTGCATTAGGCAAACAATAATATTTTGTGTCGAGAAAGCCTACTAATGAGAAACGCAAATTGGACGTAGTCGTAGTCGTCGATTGAAAACCAAGATGGACTACTACTCTGACTGACTAATTTGAAAGCCCGTCGAAGTGAAAATACAGCTAACAGCAATTTTCATCTAACTCGTGTGGATATTTCCTCTTGCATTATATCAAGTTGCAGAATACTGTGGCCCGTTGAACTGCGATCTGTCAAAACAACTGAATTATTTAGTCAAAAGTTTGCTGTAAATACAACCTCGTGAAATTTGTCGCAATGTTTTTGTGCTGACATGTAAATGTGCTCTTGTTAAATTTTATTTTTATGCTGTTCTCATTATTCATTTCTTTTTATTTCGATTGATTTATTATTCGTTGCTCGAGTATATCTTAAAATGTTGTAAAACTTTTTATTTAATTATAATCAATCAGACATTAAATATATGTTTTAGCTGATTTTTTTTTTTTTCAGTACAATATCAGTTTTGTAGAATAGTGAATCGAAACGAGAATAATCGATCAATATTTGTTCGCTTCTCGCAGTTGCAAAGTCTGTTTGAAAAAAAAATCGAATTTAAACTAGCTTAACATCATTATCAAGCGTAAATTCAAATTTTTCATTCGCGTCGCTAAAACAAACGTGAAAATGTTGAATTCGGTTTTCCGCACGGCTAGACTTTTGCACTGCGGCAGTGAGGCGTGAAATCAGAATTGAATTCTTAAAATTCGGTAATCCAAACATTCTTGTTTATTTGCAAAGTTTCGATGTCACTCATATATTTTTCTCTTTTGAGCCATACATTATTTTTCTTCGTTTTTTTTTCATGACTGAGTTAAAGTTCTAAGTTTGGAGGTTTTTGACTCGAAGTTGTAATAAATATCATGAAATTTAGCGTTCGTTTCTTCCGGTTCCTTAAGATGCATTTTCCGTGCCGTTCTCATTTCTTTGCGTCTTCTTGTTCGTCGCTCGATTTCATTTCCAGTCGGCTTGCGAATGCATTTTCAATCTTCGACATTTTCAACTTCAATGACAAGCACCCGTCGTGTATCGATTCGCACTGTGCTGCAGCGCCGTCTGCGTTCCATTATTTTATTTCATTTTATTTCCATCCCATTCGCGCAACGCTCCGCTCGGATTGTTGATATTGCACTTTGTTGTTACCCACATTTGTCTGTAATGCGTTTTCAAATCATAAGTTTCGGATCATTATGTCACTAGTTTGCGGAAACAAGCCTTCCGTGACAATTGAATTTATATATACCAGTAATTATTCGTCATTGACAAATTATAAATCTTTCATTCTCATACTGATGTAATATTATTTCGTAATAAAGTCATTTTGTGCAATTTAATTAATAGTGCTTACTTTGTTATCTTTTCATTTGTTTTTGCAAATATAAAAGGTAGTTTATATAAAAAAATTCCATACAAAATCAGTTTTTATATTTATCCAATTACACATTTCTATCAAACTTTATTTTCAACACATTTTCAATTTATCAATTTTTTGGTTCACTTTTTTATTATTTTTTTTTATCGCTATTAATATTTAAAAAACTATTTCACTCCAATATATAGGAACTGTGTTGTATCAATATTTCTGTACATTAAACATAATTAAATTTTTTAATTCAAATTCCTAGTTATTGAATTCACATGAAACTATAGTGTGAACACGATTTTAGTTATCTCTACGTATATTTGCATTAGTGATGTATTTCTCATACAACGACATGGTCTGCGATAAACTGATGTCGATAAATTCTAACGCTGCTTATGAATGGCCAGGCGATGCATCATCTTCATCATTTTTCATAATTTCGAGGCTTTCGAAATGCTTGTACAGATCATTTGATCTGCGTTGTACCAGCGAACACACAACTTGGTTGATTCTCATCCCTTGAAGAAAATGATAAATAAAATATTTTCAGGTGTTACGCAAATTCTCACAAACATTCAATAATAAATCACTCTGGGCCGCAATTATCATCAGTAAATAACCAGAATCTATCTAATGTAAATGCAAGTCTCCTCAACTTGTATCGAGGAGAGACAATTATGAAATCAAAGTACCCTCTCAGAATTGAATTTAACTGCCAACTTTGTCGCGACTGTTTGTTATATAGACCGAAATTACAAATTAGCAAAGATATACCGACGTTAATCGTAACATTCAGCCAGCTATGAACTCCTTCAAAGTCTTTACTTTGATACAGACCCGCATACAATTATCTAACGATGACATAACGTTCAAAAATTTATTCATCAGATCTAACTCTTTGGCGTGGATTTGAAAGTTAAACAGCTGAAAGTATCGAAAGTTTATTAATTGATCTTTAATCTCGCACCGGCCGTTACATATTACATTTATTAGGTAACGTCCATTTTGATGTACGACGTGGCGGAATATGTTGGTCATTTTGTAATGTCCACTAATAGATCTGGTAAACCTTTTTTTTTTCTCGACACAGGCAAAAATTGTTCAAACAGGAAATCATAGTTGAAACATTAACCTTTTGACATAGTTAACATATGATAATATATAACATAACATAGTTTTAACCCATTAAACTTTCAACTGTTCAAAATGTGTTCAAAAACTGTAAAATGTATGTCAAAATTGTAGAAAAAATTAAAAAGCAAAATTTCGTTAGTGTTTTTGAGAGAACAAAATTTTGTTTCCAAACTTTCAACTAATTTTGGTTGGACGTGACAGGGGTGGAGTAAAAGAGAACGAAATGAGATTACAATTGAACAAAAAAATTGTTAGATCTGATAAGAGATGCAAGAGATATACAAAGCCATTTGATTTATACTTTCCAGCCACGTAGATTTACACGACACATTGTTAAGCTAAAATCTAGAGTTGGTGATGCGAAGCGCATAGTGGAAGATCCGCGGATTTTGGCTTTCGCGCCGGTTTGCAATGATTTGCGTTTTAGAGGCATCACACGCAAATGCATAAAAGCATTATTTGCTCATACGCAAGTACATCTCGAATATAGCAGCCGTCAGAGGATGTACGTGCTGCGAAAATAATCCATATGGAAATGATGCTCCCTCGCCGACAGTCTTCCGCCGCGGTCCTTGCTTACTTGACAGTGTCATTTCGCTCTCTCCCTCTCTAGCCCCAATTCTAATTATCCATAATTCTCCGCTAACGCTACTAATCAACGTCTTTATCTGCGCAGTACAATTCCACCTCCCAGTATTACGCATTGTGCGCCAGTCTTCAATTAATGGGGACATTAGTAAAATTATTATATTTAACATGTTCGCTTAAGAACCACATTAGTTTCACGCTCATTATTTTGAATTCAAACAAAAACCAAAATCTTAAACTTTTTTTTTATACAAAGTGAATAATTAAAACAATATCTGTAATTTATAAATTATTTATTCAAAAAACTTTCTTTTTGATTCAACTGTTTTATAACAGAAAGATACACATTTATCCAGGAGGATTTTTTAAGTATTTATAAAACAATTTTCTAACTTGATATTCTTCTTGTTTCAGAACACACTTGTAAAGATTTTCGATGCAACCTGAAGGAATTTTGTATCAATACCGGACTCCTGTGCGACGGCGTCAACCACTGTGCCGACGGATCCGATGAAGCTCCCTCCACTCTTTGTTCCAGTAAGACCATACTCTTTGCACAAAAAGGATACTGAAATGTTAAACGAAATTTCGTAATTACAATATGGAGTGTACGAAATTTGAGAGAATGAAAGATAAAAAGAAATTATTTAATTAGAGTTTTAAAAGAAAAAATGGTTCTAAAATTAAAAATGTTATAAAAATATTAAAACGAACCAAGAATTACAAAATGAGATGATTCAAATTTATTAGAATTACATGCAAAACTTGTTTAAACAGATGTTTAAGCTTGAAATTAGCATTAATAATTTCAATTGCAACAATAAAAGTTGGTGTAAAATTAAAATTGTTACAAAATGAAGAAATCATAATTGAATATTCACTATTATAAAATGAAGATATTTAAATTCAGTCAACAAGATACATCCAATTTGAAATTACACAAATGTTTATAAACATAATTTGAATTGATTATTATAAAATTAGAATAGTTACTAAACTAAATTGTCCGAATTGAATATGATAATAATTAAAAAATTGAAATGATTAAATTGAATTAAGAATAAAACGCACGACTGAAAATTGTATAATGAAAATTGCAGATGTAAAAGCGGCAACGATCCTGGGAATGGAAACCGCCTGGTTCGCCGTGGCGCTTGTATTCGTTGTATTAATTACACTGGGCATAGTAGCCGGCGGAATTCTCTGCTTCTGCAGACAACGCGCAGCAACACCGAGACATCTACACAACGCACACAATATGCAGGGCCACCCTCCCGTTAGCTTTCCTTGTGAGTCACGACTGATAAATTCATTTCATCCGTTTTCTTTGTTTTTCATTCACTTTGACGACACATCGCTCTTCTGCTGCTCATCTCGCTTTTTCTTTCTCCTTCATTAAAAGAGGTCTTTTTTCCAATTGTTTACCACTTTCTTTTTTAGTCTTTATATATTAAAATCAAAATTAATCTTTTCCGAGCTCACTTATCTTGATTAAAAAATTATTTTAAAATTAAAGAAATAAATTTTTAAATGCAAAATTGAAACGAACAAACGATTGAAAAAGAAGATGTCGAATCTGGGAGGGTATCAAAAAAAGTTAATCAATTAGTCAGGGTTGGTTTTTAAGTTATACGCACGCGTGTGACGCATATCTAAAAGACATTGTTCTCCGTTGGGCGAATTCAAGTGCGCTGCTCTCATGTTTTGTAGAATTTCACCCTAATGTCACACCGGTCTTATCCTTTTACGCTCGTGCATCACAGTCACGGCTGAATTTTAGTAGACAATGCGACCTATACGGCGCGCGAGATAACGCACAATGCCAGAACTGAACTTACTTCGTACATTCGGCACTGTTGTTTTTCCCAGCCGAGAGCTCTGCTCTCCCCTTCGTTTTGTCTTAATTTTCCTGACTTGCAATCTTTTTTCGCTGATTTCGCCTCGTTAAGGGCTTGTTCGAAGTCAAATAGTCCCAGCGAAATAACAATTTGGACAATTTTCGAAATCGCGCTCAAAACTTTCCTACCGCGGGGAGCGAGTTAAAGTGGATAGTTAAATTTCATTGCCAGTCTCAGGCTCCAAGAATCGTTTTGATGCGCTTTCCGAGGGGGACAATAAAAGTGTCCGCAATGTCTGTTAATTTACATCTCAGCTAGCATGCAAAACGTAACAATTAACTTTGCCGTCGGTTGTGTATCATTCCAGAGATATATCTTTTATTTCTCTTTTTCAATTTTTTTTTTCATTACTTCGCAATGTACAAACGTTTCTTTGTGTTTGCAAATATTTAATGCGCCGCGCTTCAGTTGTGCATAATTGCCAACTTCTTATGAATATTTAAATCGCGGCTAAGTTCCCGGGCCAAACGTTTCGTTTTTTTCTCTCTCGTAAAATCACCATAAATAGCCCAATTGTTTTGGCTCGCAATTCGATTAACATCGTTTGTCCTTGTCCCGCCGGTAAACACTCATGATTATCATTTGATTACCGCGGAGTTCGAGTTTCTAATATTTGTTCTTTTAATTTTATTAGTTTCGTTCTTTTATCTCATAACATTGCGATAGTGCCAGGTTTTAGCAATAAACTGGGACGATCGTTCGCAGCATATTCGATCGACCGAGCGAGAGAGTTTTTGTTGACTCGCGCATGTAAATCGCTTTTGAGATGTTTTTGAAAGCCGCACACGTTTTTATGTCACGCCAGTGAAACATACAAAAATTGTTCCACGTTTCGACCATGTTGACGTTTAAAGAACATTTTGCTTTACTTTCTCTGATTTGCGTGAATAAAATGTTTAACGCGCGCTCAATAAATAATTTGAATTTAATTGAATGTTATCTACAATACTTGAATTATTGACGAAAATCATATTGATTCAAATAATCATCCGCCACATTTTCACAGTACATTTTTCAAGTCAGTTTTTTTTCGCATCTGAATCAAAACAGATCAATTATCTCACCTTATTTCAATCCGATTGTATCATAAGAAACAAATGATAAAGATTGCACGCTTGGTTATCAGCAACGCGACAGATTAGACTCATACGTGCACGCAAGGTTACAATGTAAAAGCGCCTCTCAATTCCCCTCTCCATGACGAAACGAGTCTGAATCAATTGGCCATTTGTTCGCGACCGGCAATAGAACCGCGGCCAGTGAACGAATGCAAGGAGCCTCGCGACATTAGTCACTGGACGTTCAACTGTCGTGTTTTCGTGCAGGTCTTGTGATGAGACGTTGCTTTCGAACGGCGCGCTGCAGTTTGGTGTGTCGTCGCTACTACATCGTGCCGCTTATCATGCTGACATCGACCTTCAGTCTTCTTCACGTGGTTCTGTCGAAAAGCCTTATCTACGACAACCTCATCGAGGAGGACGTCAGCAGTAGGGACTTTTTCATCGGCCCTTGTCTGATACACACAAACACCTCCTGTCCCGATGAGGAGATCACCTTCTTCCTCTACACCAGGCGAAACGGCGACGAGGCCGAGCAGATTCTAGTCAACGACAGCTGGTCCAACCTGGATGACACGAATTTTCGCAAGTACCGACCGACCAAGATCATAGTCCACGGTTACAACTCCGACATGCAGCTGGACGCCCTGGTGGACATCAGGAAGGAGTACATGAAAAAGGGCAGCTACAACATCATAGCAGTGGATTGGCACCGATTAGCCGCCGGTCCCTGTTACCCGATCGCAGTTCAAAATGTACCGCACGTGGGCAGCTGTCTCGCCCAGTTGGTAGAAAGACTCCGAGACCAAGGCGCCAACAACATCCACGTGATCGGATTCAGCTTAGGAGCTCACGTCCCGGCCTACAGCGCCAACGTGCTCAGACCCTACAAGCTCTCGCGCATCACCGGCCTCGACCCTGCGCTGCCGCTTTTTATAACCGTCTCCAGAGACCACAAGCTCGACGCCAGCGACGCCAGATTCGTCGACGTCTTTCACACCAACGCCTTTATCCAGGGTAAGATCGAGTTGAGTGGCCACGTCGACTTCTACATGAACGGCGGGATCAACCAGCCTGGCTGCTGGAGAACCAGCAACCCCTTTGGCTGCAGCCACCACCGATCTGCAGAGTACTTCGCCGAGTCCATAAATTCGGACCTCGGCTTCTGGGGCTGGCCCTGCCCCAACTTTTTCACCTACCTGTTAGGCCTCTGCCCGCCAAGGTTCCCGGCGATTCTAGCTGGGGAAGATGTTCACCAGTATAACAAAGGGTTTCATCTTGTCAAAACTAACAGCCAGAGCCCGTTTGCTCAAGGATTGTTTGCCGTCGACCCCAGGGACATGTACAAGTGAACCGGCCAGTTGTAGTTTATTGATTCCGGTGTGCGGCCGAAGGTGAAAGTTAGATGGACTTTGAAAGAATGCGATCGTGTGTGACGAGAATGTTTGCGCTTGGATGTTCATTCATACAAACTTTCAACAGACGAACAATATAGTCTTAGTTGTGATTTTAAATTCAGCGAGGGACTCGATTTTGTACTGTGATTTGTGTGAAAAATAATAAATTATTATTTTTTTTTTGTACATCTTTCGTCAATTTTGGTTCTTGTAGCTGTTTTAAATAGGCCCTGCAATTTGTGCAAAAATTTGCAATTTGCAGCAAGATAATTTTGTTTTTTCTTTTTTTTTAAATTTGTAAATTATGATTGCGGGTATAAATGAAAACGATTGCGTCGCGCCAAGCTAAGCGTGATAAGAAGATTACGGCACTGCACGTTTCTTGCAGCGACGATTTCACGCCGGGACGATTTTGTTTGAGCCTCTCTTTCCGACTCGTTATATTTTCTGTAAAAGCCACGTAAGGAACTTATCCGAGAAAATGTATCTCATTTTGAATGAAATTGACCGACAAACTTTTCAGCAACAGGTAGTCCTCGGGTAAATTATATTACACCTATTTAATTAAACAGAAAAAAAAATTATTCTCAAGTTTACCCGCGGATGCTTGGCAACTTTTTTATATTTCGTTTCATTTGACTGGGAAGAAAATGTTCAATTCAAATGAACTTTTGCAAATATTAATTATGAAACGTTCTTTCTTTTTGGGTTTTACTTTTTGGAAAAATTAAACATTCGCAGAAGGTATGTTTCGTTCTTTTTTATTTGAAAATCAATTTTTTTTTTCAGGTAAGTAACATTTTATTTTAACAATTTTTTTCATTTTTATTTTTATTTGATGAGTTTTCTAAAAGGTGTTTCTTGTTGGAACATTATTTGCAGGTCCAAATTTTTTGCTTTTGATATCAACTTAAAATACGATTCAAACTACTGAATTGTGTAGAAAGCCTGTGTTGCCAAGTACATATACAATTTGAAGTTTAAAAGTTGAGAAAATGTTGGCGGCAGCTTCACGAAAAAGGAAACAAGAGGGTGCGAAAAGAGATACAGCTCATCCTTCCTTTTCCACCTATACTTTTTTTTCTCATGAGTCGAGGTTATAATATGTATATAGGAATAAGGGCTCAAAGTTGAAAGCGACGGTTGTACGAGATGTACAAGAACGCTAATCTCGGTCTAGTGAATGCATGGGTGACTAGAAGGGTATGCAAAAAATAAAAAATAAACATATATAAAATGAACACGGACAAAAAAGAAGAATAGGTCAGAATAAAAAGTACAGGTTCGGTAAAAAAATATAAACCAGATAAAACATATAAAAAAGCGAATCCAACGTGATACTGTGGCAGTGCTGTTTATTCATCAAGGATAAGGATTATTTTTTCAACAAAAAAAAAAAAAAAAAAAAATGGGGGAAAAAAGTGCGACAAACTGATGGGGGATAAACAAATAACTCCCCGGCAAAGCATTATCTCGGGACGATTGGACGCTTCAAATTACGATGAGGCAAACTTTTGCATTTTAACGCCGGGCTCTCCAATTTGCTTTATCGCCGTGGGATTTGCTCTCGATGCATGAAATCCGCGCCACCACGCTGATCGTAGATCTACTGTTTCGCAAATAGGTATATACACAATCTGCACTCATGTATATGAGAACATAAATAAGCAGTCGTCGACATCGTAAAGCACTTATCTTTGGAGAAATCCATTTGACCCGTATATCGCGAAGACAGACAATGTTTTTCACCCGGAAAGCACATATGTAAAAACGTGCATCGAATCTCTTTTCACCTCAGCTTTAAAGCTTTTTAAAATAAAAGAGAAGAAGGAGGCGTCTGAAAAATCTTTTCAATTGTTCTTGTTCAATACTTTCTTTTATTTGATTTCAGTTTTATTTTTGATATAAATTGGCAACATCTAAAACGAACAAAAGTTTAGTTAGCGAAGTGGTTTACAACTTGTTTATCTTTTTATCAGGTAATTTTATGAATGACATAAACGATTTCATAGCAGATCATTCATTTTCGTATGAAACTGAGATTATTTCATAAACCAATGTAAATAAATTAATAATATGAAGAAAATTAAAAATTTATGTTACGTTGTTCATCGATTTTATATATTATTTCTTATGATTTTATTTTCTGCAACAATGTTCTTCTGTTGTTATCCAAAATGGAGCGACATAAAATAATGTAAGATAACGAGATGAAAGAAGTCGAGCGTCCGTATAAGATGAAGCATAAATGTGGCATTGCGGGACTGACGGTTGTCACGGTGTTCCAGTGCTACAGATGTACGCATCGAACGGAACGTCTGCCGGCATGCCAATGGGAATGACAAACCTGAAGAACACAGGGATAATCGGACCCATGGGACAGTACGGGGGCGGGATAACGGGGGCTACAACCCTTCCACGGCCGGGAAACTGGCTGCACCCTGCGGGCCTCAGGCTCGGGCACAGCGCGGCCCGGGTCCGCCTCTACTGCCAGGCAAAGTGAGGAATCATGGTTCCGACAGGTAATTTTCAACAATATAAATACAATTCTACACTTCTCTCGTTCAATATATGGATACTTTTACATGGCTAGCAAACATTGTGAATTCAACACTTTTTTCCATCAAGTAATTTAATACTAGTAGAAAAGAAACTTTTTCAACAACAGTTGTTATCATTTTATTTTTGTGAATTGTACAGATTCAGAATCGGAGATGAAAAAAAAATATTGAAAAGTGATCACTTCATAATAAGAGTTAGTGTAAGAGAGAAAAGATTTTTTTTAAATTCATTTAAAGAAGGATTTTGTTACATTGTGTTAGAATGTTTTTATAAAAGTTCTTTTCGATTGCTTTTTCGTCTCCTTAATCTGAGCGACATCAAGCACATAATATTGATCGTACAATGGAATGTAAAGTATTATTTGAACGTCTTGAATTTAAACACATCGATTATTACTAATTGATTTGTAATCAAATTTAGTGACATCTCCTCCAGCCAAAAAGATGAATGGTTCGTGTAGGTACGTTCGAATATCTTATTTCATTTTATTACAATTTTATTCATACTTTATTCAATTAACACCTTTATTGTTTTTGTACTTTTTATATTTTCATTTTATAAGTAAGTAAGTGTTTTTTTTTTATATTTTTGATATATAGCGCATCAGTATTATTAAAAAAAATATCAAAATTTAAAATATGAAAATATACCGATGTAAAATTGGAAATCAATATTTGATCCGGTATAATTTAAAAATATGCAAAGCACTTACCTGGTTATAGACAGGATACAGATTTTAATGGGATACAATTTGTTTGAATAAGATTTGTACTTTTAAAGGTGTTTTATATTATACTTTGAAAGTTATTAGACTTTGTTTTGCTATTTCAAAATGCACAAAATGGGGAAGTAGGGCAGTTTTAATTTATCTAAAATAAATTGTGTTTACTGGATTTTTATAATTGCTAACTAAGAGATTACGATATTTTAATTAGCCATAAATATCAATATTGTTACATAAATTTCTACATTGTATAACGGAACGGCACAAAATCACAGATCAAGATTCAAATGCAAAGTACGCACGCATGGCTCCACCAAGTTAAATTTAATTAATAATCTGCATTCACAAGTACACGCGAAACTTTACCAAGTTTCTTACAACTTATTGACATCAAGTGACAGAATTAACACAATTTTTTTTAACATAGACAGTAAAACACGCTTTGAACAAGGGTAATTAATTAATTAGTTTTCGTCAATGACTTGGTTGGGTCAAAGTTCATACAAGCGCTTGAAATTTACCGAGTAATTTTAATTAATTCCCTTTTTACTTGAGAGAAATATGTTGAGTAGATTTTACTCGAGATTTTATTTTATTTAGTTATTGCATCGGTTATTACAGTAAATAAGGTACTGAATGTTCAACTAGTTACAATTTTTGGAGCACAATTATATTTCAGAGTCGAATTGCAGTTTTATTGAATTTTAAGCTTATCAAATAATCAAATAAAGTCTAAAAACTTAAACACCTTTATTTAGTTTTACTTAAAGGGGATATAATAAAAAATGTTGATTAATCAGGATGATGTTTAATTTTGGATTTGACGTTTTCAGAGGCAGACCTGGACCAAAGTCTGCAGGGTGTGTTGGAGCGGTGGTGCCCACACCGCCCGTAAATCGGGGCGACGATTCTCGTCGGTCCGTCACTGAAATCGTCGCGTGTACTAAAAGCATCGAAAACCCAAGCGTGTACCGGTGATAAGCCATCATGCTAGTTGCCGAGGTCTCGCAGCCCCCTTTCGCAAAACCCATCCGACGAAAACGGAAGCTGCTTTCTAAAGCACGCACAAAGAACCCACGTGCCGTCCGTCTACTCACTGACGTATATCACTTTCGTCGATGATAAACATTCAAGGGGATACTGCTCGACCATTTCAATCGGATTTCCTTCCAGAAAATCTTTTGACAATTTTTTTGCTACACATTTATACATGGACACAATTTTGTACGCCGAGTTTTATCAAGTCCTGTTTTTTAGTTTTACACATTTTGTGACCGATCAAATAAAACGATAGACAAAAAAAAAGTGAACACAATCAAATGTTTGTATGACAAACATTTTAAAACATGAAATTTTATATGCGAGAGAGAAACAAAGACAACGTTGAAAACTCCTGAATCATTTTGTACATAGTTTTTAGTTATTTTTTATGATTTATCATACATATGGGAAATTAAAAGAACAGGGTGTGTTTTACTCAATTTGGTAAGTCACTGAACGATGCGCGACGATTTTAGTAATCAGTTTGTATAAATTCGTCGCATAGACATTATAACATGAAACGTTTTGATGTGCATTTTTTTCTCGATTTTAAAATACCCAATTACATCAATTAATATAATGAGAAAAATGAGAAGCTGAAACATATGCTCCGTTAACTGCCGACTAATTTTACATCAACTTCAATTTAATTTATGCTAACTCGACTCGACGATTTTTTTTTCTCCATAAAAAAAAGCAGTTTTTTACTCCAAGGCATTTAATATTGAAAAACGAGGTTTAAAATGCAAATAAATTTGTTATCGAGTCGGCTGTTTGGAAACATTATAACATTTAAGTGGGGATAAAATATCACGATCCACCACTATGGCAGAATCATATATATTTATGTATATAAATATAAATATTAAATATATATATATATAGAACACATACAATCGTACATGTAAATTTCAAACTGTGAATCTAGGAATTTTTGATAACGTTCAAGGCAATCCTTTTAAACATCCAATCTTAAAGCTGTAACTTCAATTTACGGCTATTGAAAAACCTTGTAATCCTAGATTCGCGGATTTGCAACTGCAAGATCACCAAAGAATAAAAAGTACGTCTAGTTAAAGCAATTTCAATGCCTTTCTTTATTTACTCTTACGTTTGATATCAATTTTTTGATTCGGTCATTCGTTATGCATGATCAATGCTGAATAATGAATGCAACTCTTCGAAAGCGTGTGTGTTTTTGTAATGCGAACGTATTAACATTAGCCGTTCAGCTTCATGCCGTCTTTGATGAAACCACAAACAAGAATTTTTATTAATGTTTGGATATAAATATAATGCATAAGAAACGAGAGTCACTTAAAAGATTAGTTTCCATTATATAGCTTGCGATCTGACTTGTTCAAAAAATAGCTTTTTGTTCTTTTTCTATCTTCAAAGTTTGGATATTTGATAAAGATCAAAATCATATTCATTCAAATGCAATTGTGATTAGCAATGAGCATAAAAGTTTCTTAGAATTTGATTTGGTAATGTAACGTGTATGTATTCAGCTAGAAGTCATTGTGCTTGAGAAAAGAAAGGGTTGAATCTGAGTGTGCGTTCGTTTGTCGTAGAGTATGTGCTTAGAAAAGGTCTTGTTGTCGTTGAACCTATGGATTTGTAAGTATATAGATAAGAATTCCAAGGCTGCTCGAACAGCCTTGGGCACACGGAAGCTAGCTCTTAAACTGCCATGAAATGGAGTGATCCACGCCAAGCATTATCGTGTTTCCGGAAAGATCACGGTTACACTAAGATATGTGGTTACATTTAGCTATGACTTTGGATAAGGATTAGATTTGTTGTGAGAAGATCTCTATTATTACACGAAAATTTTGAGTTATTAGTAAATTATTTAATCAATAAACGTTCAATTACGCTTCATGGATTGTAAAATAATAATCAATCATTGCATAATTTTCTTTCTACGAATTTTTTATCTTGAAATATAAATTACTTTTATCGTAAAAATTGCATTAACTTGAACGGAAAAATTTAATTTTCTTATTTTATTTTAAAAATCACACGATACTAGAATTTTCGTAAACAAAAGTAATTTAGAGATATAAACGTAAGGATAAATGCGGCAATGTAAATTGATTGATTGCCCATGCGTAGAGTCATGTTCGCGTTACCGAAGTATTGAGGCTTGTAAGCGTCGTTTGTAATAATGAAACATACACAACTTATAGATGATAAAAAACGAAACAAATTTGCAAAACATTTTCTAGGATTACATTTCTTTAGATGCACGTCACCATTGACTTGATTTAATTCTCTCTATTTTATTTACTCGTAATTTTGTAACAATAAAGTACAATGTGAACTAAACAATAAATAATTAAGATTCACAACGCTATTATATTCCGTATGACTTCAAACAATGATCAATTATGAGATTGCAATTTTATTTTTATGAAAAAATTTTGATATCGCGTAACGTTGAAGATTATTTATACAAAACAACTTTAAATAATGGACAAATTATTGTCATGTAAAGTGAGTAAAATTTTATTCATGATTTGAATGCTCGAATTACTGATTTTGCAACACCACAATGAGTAGATTGAATAATTTTGAAACTTGCCAAAAAAACAAAGGAATTTTTACTTGGTTGAAACATTGATTTAAAGACCAAACTTTTGATAACGCGACGACACAGACTGCATTTTGTACGAAAAATATTAAATTGATAATGAAACTTGGACAATGTTTTATGTAAATAATAGCACAAATCAACGTCTATATAAACCGCAGCTTCGCATATGGTTTGTGGGCATCATTTTAGATATGATGATTCTGCGAAAATAACAGCTGGACATTTTTTTAAGTTTGAAATACTAATATGACTTAAAGTATTACTACGGTATACTAAAGTGGACAATAAAGTGTATCTGAACTATGATAATAGATTAAGAATAACTAATTGCAAACAAAATATTCGAAATTCAATTAGACGTATTTCAAACGTTTAGTATGTTTATATTGCGAGATGTATTGATCAAGCATATCACAAACTAATATCTAAAATGATGTCAAAGATATCTAATGAACATAAAACATAAGTCTTTTAACAATAAACAATTGTCATCTTCGTTGAACATGTATTTTAAGCCTCGCAATTAACAAGTGAGTAAATAACACGACTGTTCTGAATGTATGAATGAGCTTTCCTTTAAATATCTCATTTCTAGTCATTGATTTTAAATTTCAAACTTTAAAGGTCTTTTTTAATGTAAGATTTAGATTTCTATTGAATGGTAACATTATTTAAAAACAAAATATGTAACACCGCAACGTCATGATAGTTGCAAATGAAATGAACAATTCATGAGATGAATAAAAAAAATGCAAGTAATACACACATTCGAGTGCTGAATTTTGATTGTAAAGCTGAAGTAAATATTATAATTAATAGCAAGTTACATAGATTAATTGTTCTCATTATGTGCGCGTTGTTGGGACGCGAGACTGATCGTAAATTTTAACATATATTATATGAAAATATATATAAAATAATATATATTTCTGGATGCAAATGGCGTATTAGCAAATTTCGTGTATAATTAGAGAGTTCTACTAGTGGAAGTCGAATACGGTGTGTGATTTGACGGAGTTACATAACATGTCATAGAATATCCTGTGGATAAAAGACCAGAGACAAATAATGATCAAATATTGGATTTTCATCACACAACTACGAAACATCCGATCGGTTCATTTAACTCGCACTCATCGTATTTTGCAAAATTAAAAACAAATGCTTATATTTATTTTAACAAAATGAAACAATGAATATTCATGAAACAGCAATTTTCATTTGCTTGTAATATAAACATATGACACATGAGTTCAGGTATTTTTCATACTAATGTGACACTTTTACAGCATACTAGGAAAATATTAATCATGACATGTGACAGAGACGTGATATTTCATATAATGCATGTCTGAAACAAGACTTGTGCTATATGTATGTTCAATTCATGAATATTTGTCAAACATTTATTTAACAAATAATTTTATTGACATACAATAATTGTGTATTTCTACTAGTTGAAATATAATTTCTCTTGACAATTGAAATTTTTTTTTTCATACGCGGAAATTTATATTAAACTAGATGTTATATATAACATATAGAATTCCACTTTCACCACTACCATAATAATTCTCATCTTATCGGCAATTAAACATCACATTAAGAAAAACGCTTTTGCAATTGTTTCAAATTAATCTTCAATTTTTCTCACTTTTTGAAATAATTTCGGCATTAGAAGCGTAAATGTTGATTTAGAAAAAACAAATCCAACTTTTTGCATCATGCTAAAATTGAATATGATTCGGGCACGACTTCTGATTGCTAATTTTTGTACGTGCAAATGTGAACGAAATAATTCTGTGATTGAAAATGATTGTATCAATCTTAGTGGCGTTTTTACTCTTGTATGATCCTTTTTCTAAAGAATTTTACGATATCCGAGGTATTTACACATACTTACCATAACGAATGTACTATTTTTAATATGAATTCGAATCGCATATTGTATGATTACTGGATGTGGCGTTTGTGAAAGTAAACGAGTTACACGACTGTTAGAATTGATTGTCAATTTGAATTACAATTTTGTTAACACTTGAATCTAAATCCTAAGTTCTTTCAGTCAACTCGATTTTTTTCTCAATTGTGTAATATTAGCGACTAAAATCAAACGGCTAAACAAACAAAAATGGTTAAAATCAATGTTTTTCTACATTTGGACAATTTTATTCGAAAACTTTATACATATCTATGATAATCTATTTTTTTCTTACGAATAAACATATACTAATCGTACTGAAATGTAAAGAGAAAGAAAATCATTTCAAGAGGTACCGTCAGTTCGCTATCCAAATAAAATATAAAAATCATCTCATTAAATGTGGTACAGGGATGCATTGAAATCTCACTTATCATGACGGACATATGAATGGTCAATTTTTCCATCATCCTACTATAATAATTCCAAACTCGTATCAAATTGTATAAAATCTGTCCAGAAGGCAACTTTTCTCGCATTTAAATGTTTCGTAATATGAAATGCGCAGTTCAAAACAAGGTTTCTAATTCGTTATCAACATCCAGGATGAAAAATTTTCTTCCGAGGATAATTTCAATCAATGGAAAAGAAAACTGAAACAGGCTCGATTTTTAAATCGAAGATAGGAAATGTGTCGTTGCATAAACTATTTCAAACTAGGTATAAACAAACTAAGGTGGCGATGATTGTTCATAAATATTTTACTTAAACGTGGTTGTTATATTACAACGTGAATATTTTGCGAGCACGTTTAACCGACAAACACATACATTTTCACGAGCATTCCTCGGATACCTTATTCCAAGCAAACTCTGGGTGGAGCATCGCAACAATCGTTAATTGTAATGCAGTCTCTAGTTTATATACCACTAGTCGTCTGCGAGAGAAGCACGCGTGTTTATGATGATTCAGTGGCGGTACAAGATTATACAAAAATAGTTCAACGATTTGAATGAAATCGTTTCTCTAATTACAAAACTGACAAAAAGAAAAAATTCTAATTAAACTTTTCAACTTTTTATTAACTTTTTTTTACTTTTTCTTGACTCTCAAATTATTATACTTTCTAAAACTTCAATTTGTAGAATTCGTCAAGACATTATTTCTGGTCATTGTAATTTTAAACAAAAAACAATTGTATTTTTAAGGTAATTCTGATCATGTGCAACTAAAAATGTACAAATTATTGCACAACAAAATGGACGATATAGTATGTAAATTTAGTTGCTTCCCCTGATAGACATTATATTATACATTATAGTTGCACATTGTCTGACATGCGATGTCACCGGCATCAAATCACAAATTCAATCACAGAATGAAAATGCGAACGGATTCGATGAGATATGAAAGTATGTCGAGAATCGGATCCGTAGCTTGATGCGAATTTGAATGAGAACAACATGCCATCAAGACAAGCGACACAGGCTAATCAATGAATATCATTATCATCCTACATATAAAAATGTTTACAACTGGATTAAAAACAAGAAGAAAACTATAAATAAAATATTAATAATATAATCTTCTAGAGAAAAAAAAAGTTAGACGAAATACCTAATCTTGTATGATTTAATAGTTCGATCACTGATTTGTCATGTGTGTTTGTTATTATAAAATGTTTCTTTAGTACAAAATATATATGAAAAAAAAAAGGTTTCTTTTCATTTATTTATTCCTACCTTTTCCGTTTGAAGCAATGTTTAAATCATTCATTCTTATTATAAAATTTAATTTTGTTTAAATGAAATTGTGTTATCTTTTTTGATTGTTCATATTTTTATTTGATGGTATTATTTTATTGATAGCAAACAAATATTTCAACCAATCAAGCAACTTTCAGTTCAAAAAGTACAGGTTTCTATTTTATCCTCAGTAGCTATGATAATTATTTCCAACATCTGATTACAGTTTTCTTCCTGATTTACAATTGTTACATAAGAAATTCGTCATAAAATATATTGTATGATCACTTACTTACTTACTGTCATTTGATTTAAATTTTATAATTGTTTAAAATAAGAAATGAAAGTTCAAAGGATTTGCGATGAGAATCTAGCTTCTACGTGATAGTTTTTTTTCAAACTTTTTATGAGAATCATTTAACTGCATGCATCATTCAATTGCCGCATCTCATATGATTACGATTAAGATGTCTTTGCTCTTCACGGTCTAAAACCGACGCAATCAAATCTAACGATCAACGACAAGTTTTCAAATTGAATGCACCCAAGTAGAGAAAAATGTTAATTTAACTTTAGTTTTTTATTTCATTTAATATTTGATATAATTTCATACAAAGTATTATTTTAAACCAATAAGCAAATAAAAAACTATAATTTTTCATTTCTTATAAAGAAAAAAGTTTGAATATTTGTTAAATAAAAATGATTTCATAATAACAAGGCCAAATTCGTAAATACAAATCTTGATTTGGTAAATTGTTCTTTTGATATACTCCTAAATGAAATTACGACGAGACACTTATTAATGGACTTCCGATTTAGTCTCGATTGTAAGCTGATTGGCTCTTGAAGAATATATAATGTCCAATTAATATTCTCTTCTTTATTACTAATTAAAGCTCCTACATACCTGATCTCATATCGTGTTAAATTCATCCCGAAACATATTAAACTTTGAAATATGGTTCAAACTTTCAAACACGACTATTATTTCCCTCTCGAGGAAACATCCTTTTCAACTTCCTCTCTAGCTCATTGAGCATTTTTTTATCGTTTCTTCTCTAATTATCATCTTTTGTTTTAAACAACCAAAACAAAAATCTGTTTTTTTTTTTCCAACAAAATCAGCAAAGTTTATTCCAAAAGTCTTCCAATATATTGTTTCAAAGTGAAATCGGAAATGGCGATTTTTATGTGTAAGAAACTGAAAGTGGAATAAAAGTCATAAAACCTAGAACCCAGAAACCTGGATTTAATATGTGTTTATTAAAAAATTGAAGAATCCAATAAATTGCAGCCTTGTACTGAAATTTACTAAGTTCAAATTTATTTTTACGAAATGTTATTTGCCATGAACAAAATTCAATAACAAAATAATTTCAAAAATATTTAATTTGGTTTTACTTTGGATTGAACTTTACAAGAACGTTTTGAAATGTTTATTTTCCGCGAGCTACACTTAATTTGACCGCGGAGTTAAAATTCTTGCAGCAGTTTTCATTTCCGTGGTGATTAATCTTTTTTTTTTTTTTTTTCCTCTACCTGAAATTGACTTTTCAAACGTTCCCGAAAAAGCACATAATTAAACGTAAAACTTGTTGGTACAGGCAAACCTGGACAAACGACGTGTGTCGGAAAAAGTGTGTAGCAAGTATTGTTTTTTAGATTGGTAGACAATGCGCGTATTAGTTGGGGTAATTGTTTTCTTTTACCTGACGGCATTCGACGTTGTTCCGATGCGTTGGAAAGCAAAAGCGGCAGCAGCCTCTCGGCCAAGTGGACCGGCTAAATAGTGGGGACGCGGCTGTTCCGGTCCCGAGAATGCCTCTTCTCTTATTCTCTGTCTCTTCTTAGATGCCCGGTGTTGCGACCCGCTCCGAGCCGGCACTTCAGTTTGCTCGCGGCGTTTGAACCGCGTGCCTCTTTTACCATCCACTCTCGCAAAATCGCGCGCGACACGAGACTACACGAATCGAATCTATGATTAACGAACGAACGAATCGATCTCAATCTCGTACACCAGTGATCAAATTTGGATTTATCCGACCATCACACCAAGTACCAACTTTTTTTTTTTCCTCATTCACCTCTCTTTTCCCAATCACAAATTTTATTACTCGATTGAAAATTCAACAGTTAAATTCAATTGGTTTATTGGGAACAATATAACACTTTTTTTCCTTCGATGAGAGAAATTTTCAAAGAAATCATAAAGTCAATACAAATTTTTTCGACAGTAACCTTCGCAGAGTCTTCAAGGCTGATTCTTCGGGAGGCGTTTATTGCTATAACAAACGTAATTTTGGGGGAAAAAAAAGGATTTAAAAAGGGACCCATAATAAAAATTTTAATTTGTGATTGGGCGATAAATTATCATTTTTCTCTTTCATTTTATTTATTTATGTTATCTTCGTTCGCCATCTAGGTGGATCATTTTAAATCGAATGAAAGTCGGGGGAACCGATAACCCAAGACAGAATTTTGCATCTGAACGAGATGAGTGATGACGAATAGCTGATACCCGAGGATGATAATGAAATTGAACCAGAACTCCTCCGAAAGGAGAGCCGCGAGAAACGATGACAAGTGGCTGACGATAAAACTCCCGCGGGCGACTGCGCGATTTTTCCTCCACTGAGACGGTAGTCGTTGGCTTTTTGTGACTTTTTTTCGGCTGCGGACAGTTTTGAAAATTGTGGAGAAAAAAGTAAGTGTGCGAGCCATGGGGTTCCGGGACTGTGTGCTCTTCTTTGGGCTCTTCATCTGGCTGCTCTCGTGGAACACGAGGGACGTTTTTGCGGCACGTGGATTTCGGCACAGTACCAAGCAGGGTGAGTTTTTCGTTGATTTATTCGTTCTATTTCGGTGGCCCCTGTCAAACTGATGGTTTAATTTCTAAAATCAATCGACTTTTTCTCAGCTAAACAAATTCGGCTTTCCTTAGAAAAACAAGATAACTTTAAAATTAAATAACGTGTTACAGATTTAGAGTTGAAAAGTGAAAAATATTCAAACTTAAAATTCATGCTTTTCTTCTTAAAAACTAAAGATTTTTCAATAAACTTATTAATTTTTCACATTTTGACGTTTAAAAGAAAACTTTTACGAGCGAATATTGAAAAATTGTTTTTAAATCTTTCAAAAGTTACTTCAACTTTGTTTAACTTGTCAAATTAAATTTATAAGAATATGAAAAATAGAACAATGGAATAACAATTTGACATCTTTTGAAACACTGATAAACGAATCGGCTTCGATTTTTTGTCATTCAGTTATATGTTTCCCAGATATATTTTTTTCTGCTGCAGTGGAAAAATTCAATTCGTATTCTCTGGTGTGAGAAGATTGAAACTGCGACAACGTCGCTAGGACATTCCTCGACGTCGCTTGATTCCGTGCTTTATATTTAGCGACAAGCGTGTAGAAATCAACAAGCGAGATAGATAGCAGGCGCTCGCAATCCAAGTCCAGGAATATTAAATTGTCGAAGGCGCGGATCAGCGATTCGAAAACCAGTCGAAAGAGTCTATTTTCGGCCGTGGACCAAAAAAAAAATTTTTTATTAAACACGCTGCCTGCGGAAGGAACAATTTTGTTTTAAAACAATCTTCATCTTGGTTCGATATGTTATGTGGAAATTTTGATGGTCGCAAAATAAAACAATTTTGTTTCTTTTTTTGTTTAATGCCAAATTTAATTACAACTAAAATATTTCATCATCATTAAAACAAAAATTGAAAACTACTTTTTTTATCACAACTTTCAAGGCATCTTGAAAGTGTCCATCTCACAGCATCTCTCATAAAAGTCATAAAGTAAACAATTCAATTCTCTCGTTTGTCACTTTTAGTGGCGGCGAAAAAGCGATTTGGTAACACGACTCATTTGACAGGCAAAAAGGGCGCAATCTCGTCTGTGCGATCTGCAATAGCGATCCGTGTGAAGGAACAGGACAATTCGATACTGTTAAATTCGTGCAGCAACTTGTTTACGAGGCAATTAACACCCGATTTTTTTTGAGCCTCCGAGATCGGGCCCGTCTTGTTTTTTCGGCCGTCCGAAAATTGCGTTTCCGATTTTGAATGCGGCGAACTGGAAATGTGATAATTAACGGCGCGCAGAAAGTTGAAAAGAGAGGGCCGCTGAAAAGAATGTCGGGCACGATCAAGACCGCATGCGAGCGCGGAGGCGTGTCCGCCGAGCTGCCCTGGCCACATGCACCTACCGATTCCTTTTTAATTTATTATTATTATTAGCCGGATATCGCATTCAATTAAAATCTAATAAGCTGCGATAGTGCATCTTCCAGACCGTTTCGAGGATACTCTTCTCTCGGCTAAAAACCACTCGAAACAATTGTTCTGTGACCAAACTTAAAAAATAATATTATAAAAATAAAAGTTATAAATAATAGAGACAAAATATTAGTTTCATTTTAAGTCAACATTCAGTCGAACGTATTTTTCTCAGTGATACAAGAAATACTGCAGAGGGTATATCCATATTTCATCTTCTTTTCAAAACTGATTTGTCAAAATTAATTTATACACTCGAGGGGGAAAAAAGGGAAAAATTAATTGCCCCTTGACTTGATTTCCTGCTTTTTTATATTCTTTCTAAAATGACACATCACTTGGAGGAGAAAAAAAAAAGTAAACAATTCCTTTGAAATTTATTCGATGAAAAGATAAAAATATACGAGGCGCCATCTAGTTAAATAAGTTCTAGAAAAAAAAAAAATTTGTATTTATATTTTAATTTATTTTCTTGGGCTGGAATATTATCACGTGTTGCCATATTTATAGTCGATCTTAAAACCATTCGCAGAAGGCACTATAAATAAGGGGTCATTTAAGAAAAGTGTGTAAGCAAATGGTAAACAGAGATTTTGGAAAATTAATGAGGATGCGATGAGACGAGAGAATATCGCGCGCGGCTCCCTGACGGCTTTCCATCGGATAATAAACAGCACGACAAAGTTTCTGACCGTGCGATTAAATTCGAATCAATCATCTCGGATTGTGAAATAAACATCGGCCAGTTTTTTCTCTCTCACTTGTTTCCTTTTTTTTCAGCCGGCCTTAATTATACGCCGTGTTGCAATTCTCACAATACAAAGTATGCACCTCTGAAGTGCACTTTTGTGTGATTTTAAAAGCTTCTCTTGTTTTGACTTTCACTTTTTCCCTCCGATGTTTTGATTCAACGAACGAGACAGACAAAAGACACGAGAATCAAAAATCACTATTTACTTTATTGACACCCGGGTGGAACTTCTGTTTCGGGATATTTTTATAAGATGACGTCGCGTTTGAGCCGCGCCCAAGTACAATACAAAATGCATACATAAAACAACTTTGGTGGTCCATTCAGAATACTCTTTCTAGCCCGGCCAATTATTCGCACAATACTTTTCTTTGTACAATTTATTATGAACGGGGACTAAAACCTCGTCAAGCTTATCAATCAGTCTGGCTAAAAGTGTACTGCATTTTCAAACTTGCGATCAAATCTCATTGATGAATTGTTTATTCAAACGCGTATTTAAGTGGATGTAATCTTGTTGGAACAATTTGGAGCAAGTTCTAATTAATTGAATTAGAAGGAATAAAATAATGTAAGGTGCGGATGAAAATTGAATTGGGAGAAAACGTTGAAATTAGAGGAAAGAAAATGTGTGCAGAGCTAATGCCCGACGCGAAACGAGCAGCACTTTTAGAACCAGCACTTTGATGTCTCGAGGCGTATCGCATTTTCGTATTCGCAAAATAGTCCCTCGGCGCAAAATCAAGTTTCACACGTACACGCACTTTCTTCTCTCCGCTTATCTTCCTCTTCGTGCCTCTCTTCCCCTTTTATTTTCATTCTCACTCGTCGTTGGTCGATTTTTTTTTATCTCCTCCGTTGAGTCGAGAGGGCGTTTGAAAATGTACACTCCTGAGGATTATTTGGTTTAATATCTGCTGATGTTTATGAAAAAAAAGTGACAGCGGTCGAGTGTTTGACGCGATCGCTTTTGACTTAAGACCAGTGGTGACTGCATTAAGCAAACAGGTGGAAGTCAGGTCAAATTGGTCCGGACCTATACCTGCACACAATGAAATCTATACGAACATCCCAGTGGACAAACACTTGTTGAATGGAATGTTCTTTCATCTTTTCAATGGACCATTTTTATCTTTATTTATTACCGAGAAAGCTCTTCTCATTGTAAAAGCTTTTCCTCTGATGAACAAGTGGATCATATACCCCTCTCATATATAATCAAAACATTGTACAACACGTTTAATATGTATTCATCATTTCAAATTGTTCGGAAATAAAGATTTTAACATTTATAAAATTCTATTAAAAGATGTGAATAAACATCTAGAAATGTTTATGAATAGAAAAGTTCATTACAAATTTTTGCACAAATATTAATTTATTCAACAATTTTTTAACACAAATTTCTTCCTCAATAAATTTGCAGATTAACTTTACAAAAGTTCATAGATGTCAGAAATAAGTTTTCAAATCAGCTTTTAGACATTTCCAACTTTTACATCACCGTAGTTGATTAAAAAAAATATAAAACACTTTTCCTAACGGGAACCTTATATGAAATAGCTATAACGTCATTATTTCCCAATAATAGTCATTTAATTTTTAGCGTGCAATAGTTTCTATATATTTTTATAATGAAATGTTGTTGCAAATAAAAAATTGTATTAAACAAATGTTTTTTTTTTAATTGTTTGGATGTGGGGTCTTTACTGTAGAAACAAAAATGATTTGTTTGCCATTATTTAGTTAAAAAGTCGTCTTAAATAGGATATGACAGTTATCAGAAAATGTAACAACTATAGCAGGAATGAAATTGAACGTAAAGATAAACTTGACGTTGTTAATAAGATAATAACATTGCTAAGTCAAGCTCGCGATTACACGATGAATATTAATATCAATTATCCGGCCGATTAATTGAATAACAATTTTTGAAAGACGTGATGGATGATTACGAAAAGTGAGTGACGCGCATAATCGCACACCTTTCTTTCGGGTCAAGTGCAAGGATGTCGCGCCTTTCACTTGATTTACATTTTCGATCACTGTATCTAATACATTGCCTGGTTTGAAACTCATCCTCGAGTTTTGACAGCGTGCATATTTTTGAAAAGACATCGTCACATCTAAGAGAAACAAAACCGGTTTGGTGTGACCATTTTGATTCGTCCTCTCATAACGAGACGGAAAAATTGTTTTGCATTTTTTCACATCATTGCGCATTATATATTACCTGCGAGGGCAATCAATTATCCGCTGCATCGCGCGTCTCTCTGCTCTTTTGTAATACTCGATTGAAATTCTTAAACGATTTGCAATGAAAATTGTAGTGCGCTAAAAACGACCGTGTCTGCCACCTTTGTTTTTCAACTTTGAAATCGATTGGAATACAAGATAATGACCTGAAAGGATATAAAAGCAACAAGGAGAAAAAAGTTGAGATCGATTTTCAACTCATAAATAAAACCGATTGTCAAAACTTTAATTTACATTGGAGATTTCTCGTCTGATAATTGAAAATCGTTTATCACAAAAATAAATGAGTCAATTTGTAATTCGAATTTTGACAAAGCGCGGCCGCATATTCAACATCAACACATCAATTTCCAAAGATAAACTCGTTAGAGTTTCCTAAATAAGTCGTACCGAATTCATTTATAATATTTTGTTGCCGTTAAGGATAGTATCCGCATTTCGTTGGTCAATTACCTCTCTGCTTGGATCGGCATATTGTGAGCCGCTATTGTAAGATAATCATTCTTCCTATTTATAAACAGGCCTAGTGTCGCGGACATCACGAGAATAACTTTCTCCGAAATGTAATTACCTACACAGAATATAAACCGAACTTGAGAGAGCCAACGGCCGGACACTCCAAGCTGTTTTGCCAAAAACTCAAAATTAAATAATTTTATGCAACCGAAAACTCAAAATTCGTTTATGCTTAAAAAAAAAAAAAAAAGTACACATTTTCTGCATACAATTTTTTTATTACTGTTTTACAATGATTTATCCAAGTGCAACATCAGATTTGAAAGATGATAATAAATGAAGGTGGAAAAAAAATGGTTTGAGTGAAAACACGAAAGTGGAAACACAAACAAAACGATGACAGTAAATTGTCTGGACTTGTCATGGCGCATTTTTGTTAACATATATTTTCGCGTACTCGGCGTTCTTGTTCGCTTTGTTATATATTGTCCGCCGAGGGCTGATGTATTTAGCGGCTCTTTCTGCGATCGTGTACGTACTTTGAACAAGAATAAGACGCCTACACCGCTCGCGCGCCAAATGAATGAACGAAATTCTAACTATAATGACGCACTTAGACGCACGCATCGTGCACTACGAACGTAGTAGGCCGCACGACATCCGAGAGCGTTTGTTCCCTGCCATTGGCGCGATTCAGAGTCTATTTTCGACGCACATTCACGAGTTCATGGACCCGTTCGATTTTACGACGAGGTTGTGACATTGCAAGGAAATGAGACTTATGCTTTTTTCTGACTTGCGTTCATGGAAATTCAATGTGCCGATTCGTTTGGGACTACGCGACCCTCCGACTTTTGCCTCTCAGAGAAACCAAAATCAACTTGCCTCAAGCTGAATTGTATTACAATTATATTCCAACAATAAAAATATTTATCCAACAATTACTAATTTATAAACTATTCACTGATAATATACAATTTTAGTAGACAAAAAATGATTCTTTTCAATTAAATAATACAAATTTGGTCAAACGATGATTTCATTCAACGACCATTTTTGTACTACATTTCATTCATAATTTTTTTGCTCATTGATAAAACGTCTCAAGTTACAACCCATAATTTTGTCTGCAAATTTTCAAAGCAGATTTCACAGTGATTGGCGGCGAATCTTTTTCATATCACGAATATGATTTCAACGCAACAAATTAACGGAGGCTGGAAAATAAATACGCGCATTTTAGTGAGCATGTGTTTGTCACGATAAAGTACACAAAATCAAGCGAAGAGGATAAACGCAGGCAAACTAACGAGCAAAGCGGGGTATCAGCGAACATAAAGACGCCCTACCGTGCCGTCTGCAGATTGTCTCTCTCCCAACTGTGTCACCCACGACACTGCTCCTGGTAATATAAAGCTGTGATGGAACAATAGTCGCAAAACGACAACGACGATTCGTTTTGCAGTTTGTGTCTACTGTCCCGGTCTTGTTTACATAATGCATAATAATGCATCCGTGTGGCAGGATCAACCGTAATGGCGTCAAACGTCGCGAGAACTTTCTGGTCTGCATTTCTTTCTCTCTTTCTTTCTTTCTACAAACTGTTGAATTATTCAGCAGCTCAAGAACAACTCATAATCATTCTTGCTATAAAAGTGTTATTGAATGCATTGTACAAAGTTGGCAGCAACATTTGACACGCGCGAGTGCTTGTTCCACAAGCACTCTTCCGGTATCTGACTCTTGTTTTTACAAGTGACTCATTTGTTCGGATGAATAAATGCGTTTCCCTTTTGATCTTCTTTGAGAGATGATTTTGGTCCTTGAGGATTTAATGTTGATGGAGGCCCTAAAATGTAATTATGCTATCAGGTCCAAAATGGATCTATAAATAGAGCTTTTGGATATGGATATTTCAATCTGAGATACTGATGCTGAAAAACTTGCAAGAAAACTAATTTTAAAATTGCTTGAACAAAAATGATGATTGAAAACCAAAAGAAACAAAAAACACAATTTGTAAAAACGAAAAAAAAAAAAAAATGATTTCTATGCATATAATTTGAATTGAAAAAAAAGATGATATGAATTAGGTTGAACATTATAGACGTACATGCCGACATGAGAAAACATGTTGTTAGAGAGAAAAATGTTTATCGAGCCGAAAAGTGATTACAATAAAATAAACACGAGTGCGCGTCACTCACGCCTTATATAGGCCGAATTCAACAACTCAAACACACGTCGTTATACAAGAGCGAGTCTTGGATGTGCAATGAGAAACATTTACCTTTTTTTGTGAAAAAAAAAGAAAAAAATTCAATTGCGAAGATCCATCGGAGAATCTCGTGTGCAATTTTTGCAGCCACTTTTGCTAACAGCGCCGGGGCTCATTGTCCATCCCCGTGACGTTGAACCGTTACTGTCCCGGACCTGTAATTATTGAGCCTCACCGCTCGTAATGGCTGTCAAATGAGCGAGAATGTGGGCACCGCTTTTTTCTTTCCTTTCTTATTATTCCTTCGGTCGCTGAAATTTGTGCTGAAAATGTGTAACAAAATTAGAGTCCCGTACATCGGGCGCACATAGATGCGAAGAGGCCCCGAGAAGAGGCCAAACTTGATTTTGTGAAAAATTCGCACAACAAAAGTCGACCGCTCGTTTTGCATGCCACGATGATATCGCGCAGCTCTCGTAATTGCAGAACAGTATATATTGCCTGATTACATGCAAGATAAAGGAGATTCCGAAGAAATTACAACGTACGGCATTATGGATATTTAGTCTTTAAGAGGGCAAGGAAGCCAGGGTCACGATTTCCATTTCATCATTCGACAATTATCATTTTTGCCATCGATATATATTGTGCAACTTTTTTTATTTCTTCTTCGTCTTTTATCCATTCGTTTATGTAAATTTGTGAAATTGGTCCGTTTTTTATCGAAAAAATATATGTGTCGTTTAAATGGAACTTATGAATTATATCTGGAGTATTTATGAATGATATATGAAAGTTGAATTGAAAATAAGTCAGAAGCAATTTTCCTATCGAGTTGTCGATCGTGTGACGAGACGAAGTAGTCAACTTTTTGTTGTTAAAACAAAAATCACGAGGTCTGAAGCCTGTTTACCGGCTGGAGGTGGTTAATGCCAAAGACGGCTCCTCCGCCCACATGCCAACTATGGATACGGCTAACCGGAATCGTCCTCTTTTTATTCCCTCGCCATATCATTCCAGTGCTTGTTTTCATTTAATCTCATGATAGTCGCGCGCTTTACACACGCACGTCACCTCACAAAAGAATGGCTCCGATCTCAAAAAAAGAGCTCTCCTCTTGCACGCTCGTTACTTATCCGCACGTCCATCATCATTTATCAGACGTACACGATCCTTGCCGAATTTCCCACCAAAAATGGAAATAAATTGCAGATGCGAAAGCGCCAAGGATGCCCATCAACTTGCAATCATCTCGCGTTTTTAACACTCAGTAGAGGGGAAAAAAGTATACGCAGAGAGGAAACAAGATGAACTTAAAGTTTTGACATTAATAACTCAATGTAAGGATTTTCTAAAAAAAAAAAGCCCCCTCTCGGCGTGTCCTTCATTTGTTTATTTTGATGCCGAGGATGTATTTATTTACATAACACGTTTTGTGAATGACAGATGGCGCCTTTCAACGTCCAACGTCAAAATTTGATCGACTGGCTCTCTTTGTGATGGTACTACTATTTTATACTTTCCCTAATATGTCGATTTTCTTACCGAGTTGCACTAGGGGTTACAAGTCCCGCTGTCGGATATCAAATTTCAACTTTATATTTGACGCATGTCGGTTGTTGCTGCCTTTTCTTTCTTTCAGTTTCTTATTTTTTGTTCTTTTTAATTTATATTTCTTTTCTTTGTTGGCAAGTTTCAAATAAAAAAATCTCAGTATGATTTATTATTCTCGCGGCTGAAAAAAAAAAAGTTTGTAATGTGAATATTCAATTTTGTTCAAATCAATTTAGAACACGATCTCGGAATGCGATCCATTTAGTTGAATTTGTCTCGTTGGCGTTTTCTTTTCGAACGAAAGCTAATTTAGTGCTTCGCTATAATTGGCAACAACTGTCGAGCAACAATATAAATTAACATTGAAAAAAAGTGCATGATGTATTTCATTTGCTCGACAGCGTTGACATCACCAAACAACACGCGAGATTATTACACGTTAGGTTTATGAGCGATTATGCTACAGAGTAGACGAACTGTAAGTAAATATAGAACTGGGGTTTGTATGCATCGGTGAAGCTTGCGGGAACCCACTTCCCTCCTTTCTTTCTTATTTTTCACCAGCTCAATTTTTTCGTTTCTTATTTTAATTTTTATACATCCAATTTTTAACCACAACTTTAAGTGCAGCAATTAATATTCTCTCACCACAATTATCTCTTTTCTGTCTAAATGTACAAAACAGTTCAATATTGTTTTTATTTATCAACAAAATCAAAATTAAAAATTAAACAATTGAACAAATTTAAGAATTTCAAAAGCATTTGCAAAAATTGAATAAAAATAAAAAGAAAAGAAAAATAAGGACAATTGAAAGTTACATCCAAGGATTATTTTTGTTAGGCTTGATTTATCTGGAAAGCATTCGCCAGTGTTTCATAATCGAGTACAAATTAGCGAACATTACCCGATGTTTTACAAAATATAAAACGCCTGCTCTTGAACATGCACATGACCCCACGCGGGGAATTCGTGCGGTAAATGCTCAAAGCTGTGAATTATGTGCGTGCAGCTATTGTACTTAGCATGACTCTCGGCTACCGCTGCGACGCGACGCCAAGTACATAATTCGCATGCCGCGTTATCGAAATAAATTTGTCTCAGGTTAGGAAACCTTTTATTTTGTTTTCAAGCTCTCTCATCATCGGCGCGCTGCAAATAAAATGACAAGAAAGTATGAAGAGCTGGGGCCCGGCGAAAATTTTCATTAAAATTCTCATAAAAGTGCAGTGTGCAGTGCCAGCCGAGGATATGCGCATTAGTGTTGAAGACCTCGATAAATCAAGCTTCACAATGGCGACAGTTTAAAACAAAAGTCACGGTGATTGGAGGTTGAAATAAAATAACGGTTTATAAATTGCCTTCATTAATCTTAATTAACCGTTTCTTGGTATTAAAATTCTTTGATTTATTCTTTTCTCTCTTGCACTGTTGACATTGTTTTGAAAGTATCAAAACAAATATTAATTCAATAGGTTGAATATTGAGATCTTCTGTAGAATTTGTTCAAAAAAATTGTCTTTCAAAAGAAAGATCATTTTATTGTCTGTTTTTGTTTTACAGTACTTATTGAATGATGATGAAATTTAATTGTTCTTATTTCATTTTGTAACGGATTCTGTAATTGATCTAGAAGAATCACAAGAGAAACAACACAACAAAATCTGTACCAATTTGAGTGAAAGTTCGGATTGCGACTGAAGATCGGCAGAACTGAAGACGTCCGATTTGGTAGGAATCTGTTGAGTGCAACGACGCAGGCGCGTTAACGACCGACGAGTCTGGGATGCAATGATGAGACACTTTCAGCATCACAGAGGATGATTTTCCATCAGAAAATGCTGCGACAATAATGCGATCGAAATAACAGTCAACATGCTGAAACAACAATTACTAACTTACACGGGTGGTGACTTTAACTTCCAAACATTTAGTATTATTTCTTACTCAACATTTTTAGAACTTAATTGACAATTTATGAATAAAATGAAAAATCGTAGATTTAAAATTGAAGCATAAATTCTCACATATAAATTTTGGATGTACAAACATCAGAAATTAACTCTAAAACATGTGGAAAAAAAAGGTGAAATTATGATTAGTCGATCTTTCTGGTTGTAAAACCACATTTATCTCGGATCATTAATCTAAAAGATCTCGTACGAATCTGTTTGTCGAATGCCGAATTTCCCACACGCCGTATCGTTTAGATCACTCTAACAAATGTTATGCTCGTTGAATTTATGAACCATAATTAATTGTAAAAGTAACGTCATGTCACCAGAAGAGCTTCAGAGACGTTTCCTCGTAAAAGGAGAGAAAGATAAAAATTTCTTCTCATGTTGGCAGATTATCTGGCTTGTCATATACAGTTCCCCGAAAACCACCAGCGATTCCGATGTTTACATCAAAGTCGGACATATTGATGTCTACTTGTGCTTTGCACACCGACGACTCATTAAGCATGTAGGATTTCGTCATTGTCAGCGGAAGTTGCCGATGATCACATGCGACACATATATCGGTCGCTCACTCATCGTCGAAACTTTTACACTCTTTTCAAAATAAAATTCACTTACTTGCGATTTCTTTTTTTACGTTCCAAAAAGACAAAAACGGAGAACGAACAAAAAAACATGAATCTCAGAAGAGTGCGCATCTCAAGTGCAAAAACGTTCATGGAAATTGATGTGACTCCAGCGAATGCATTAATGAATGTCCTGGGGTATTCTATTACTTAAAATGTGTTTATCTTGGCGCAGCAAGTTGAATTTTGACTACGTTAGCTAAACTCATTAGGGCAGATTATGAGGCGCACAATGTAGTTGAATTTGTAATTCAATTTTGTAACTTTGCATAAAATCTGGCGAGAAAAAAAAAAGAATGGAAGAATTCTCCAAAACCAAAAGAGAAAGAAGCGACGACATTAATCATACCGGGACTGCGTGAAAAATATATTCATTTTGTCATGGGCAACGATAAGAAGTGTATTTTCGTATGCTTTGTCGCACAAAAGTTCGAGAGCCACTTCCTTTATTTGTCTTTTCACGCGAACAAAACTTTCCAAGTTTTTTAAAAAAATTATTTTTTGCACGGACGGTAATTTATGATTTTTCATGGAAAACTTTTGATATGATAAATTCGGTTTCCATTCGGTCGGATGGCCATCGTGTGGGGTCGGCAAAATTCCGTACAGGAGTTTCTCGTATAATCGTGTATTTTAGTAGACAGACAGTTATTATTACTAAAAAATAGCCCGTAATGAATAAAATAATGTGAATATATATCCTCGAGCTCTTTTTCTTTCATCGCAGGGACCGAATTCAAACTTCCATTTACCGCGATTGTGAATTATGAATAATCGCTTATTAAAATTCCATAAAAAAGGTTAACGAAAAAAATAATAATAATAATAATAATATTAAGAAAGAAAAAAAAGAAAAGGAATAAAGAGAACTGCACCGATGGATTATAAATATTCGTATAAAAAAGAAGAAGTCTTCGACATAATGTTTGTGTCTAGAGAAAATTATTAATTTGCAAAATGTGTATAATAACAGGCCGAGCAGAAGCATAAAACATGAGTTTGCAGCCGAAAAGGCAACCCTTCAGTGGGAAACCACAAAAATGCCGAACCGCGCCGACAAGAGCGTAATAACTAATCCCTGCTGAAACTCGTGAATATATCATTGACTATGAATGCCACTCTCTCTCTCTCTTTCTCGGCTCGACTAATTTTCGTAGCTCGAGCGCCATTTTGCTGGCATATTTTGCAAATGAAAAGTTGGAGCTGAAAAATTGGTCCTCGTTAGCCGTGGACATTTTTCATAACGGGGGAGAGACACACGCGTGCAACCGGACTTGCGTGGGCCTCTGTGCACGCACGTGTTCACGTGTGTCCGATGTCGTACAACATAGAGGCGAAGGGTTATTTCTGAAGTCATCAGTCACTCGCGGTTACCGCGTCCCAACCGAGCTCACTCTCGAGGCCTCGGTAGTTGGAAGACACAACACTTGTCTGCGTGTAAATACCCACGCACACCGATAAACAAATCTGCGGTCGCATTCAAACTCGCTCTTTAATCCGACAAAGTTCACGTTCGCCTCTGTTATTATTATTACGCTCATCGCTCGTAACAATTAGAACCTCGCCGACTTCATCTTGCTTAATTGCCCAGTTTAATAATCTCAAGCTTGGGTCCAAAAAATAAAACAAGCCGGCTTAAAAAAATTATCATTAGAACTTTTTATCTGATAAGTGAGAAGAATTAGATGAACAATTTTAATCCCAACCTTTTTAATTCGAAAATAATGTTTCTGCCAGTTTTTATTCAGTTTTTAATACACTGCAAAATATTTGGAAAAATAAAAAAAAGAAAAAAAAAACAGTAATGAAGTTTCATTTTTAAAGTCCGACTCATCAAATAAAAATATTCTGAATTCTTGTCCATCCGTGTAATAAAACGAATTGTAATAACAAAAGGAACAGAAAAAAAAAGTTTTGATTTGTTTAAGTAGTGATTCATTTATGGAGATGTAATCTCTGAATGAAGACTATTTTTTGTATAAACAAATTGGTTTAAAGAGAGTGTCAGCTCAACTTTTGATTTCCGTCGATTTAACACTCTAGTGATGTTTATATTGATTCCACTTCAATCAAAAGATGAGAGTCACTTAAATCAACACATATTCAATTCAGAGAGAAATAATCGTCTCCCCGCCGAATAAATCATCGTTGATTTTCTCGTGTATCAATTCGCTGATAATTAATTAGTCAATATCAATTTGACGATCATTCGATTTGTCCAGACATTAGACGTTAAATAATCGAGAGCTTCTGAGAAGTTGCTATTCAAATGAAATAAACTAACTGGATCGAGTGCGAAGTCAGCAAAAATAATAAACAAGTTTTACTTTGAAATAACCAAATGATGCTCTCCCACGTAAATTGCAACCATTACTATTCAACATCATAAATTTTAATCTACGTCTAAACCCGCCATGAGGGAAGTAAACATTCCCAGCGGTTAAAAGAAAAAAAAACAAACAAAAAAAAACAAAAAATGTTTAAAACAAAAAATGGACACAAATTTCATTATGACAAGGGAATTCATGGAACCTTGAAAATTTAGCTTGAAATTTAATTTTTATTTTAAATAGAGAATAATTTAAGGAGCTCTTTGTTTGGAATTGAATATTGGAATAATTGAATAAAAAGTGTATTTTATGTTGCAGGTCAATTTGGTCCGAGGAACATAAAAGGCCGCTCTCTCTACCCGCCCATCTTCAACCTGGCCACGAACGCGGACATAATTGTAAATGCAACTTGCGGGGCGGACGGTCCGGAGACTTTTTGCAAACTTGCGGATTCTTTGAAGTGTTCGGTTTGCGATTCCCTCAGCCATGATCCTGGCAAGAAGTATGATATCAGTAACGTGTTGAATGCCAGGGGCAAAGGTTGGCAGAGCCCAACGCTCGCCAGAGGAGACCAGTACGAATATGTGACAATCGTCATTGACCTGAAACAGGTAAAGTTAAAAACAAATAAAAAGGAGGAAACGAACAAAAAAAAATTACCCCGTCTCATCATGAATCGGCAGACAAGAAAAATAAATCAGTCCTTTTCAATCTGGCCTTTCTAAAAGAACAATTTTTTTCCCTAAATTTTATTGCTCGAAGTCGACGAAGAAGAAGGAGAGGAAAAAAAAAGTTGATCGATTCCCGTTAATTATTTCCAGCTGAAACGGTAAATTCAAAGAAGATATTCACACTTGGTAACGCGGAGAGGCGCCTATCCTATTCGTCGACTGTCTTCTCTTTTGTCGGTGCGTTTGCGTGCGTTCCGAGCGACATAAATTCGAGGGTTCACAATACACTGACTGGACGAACGAAAACGAGAAGTATTTACGACGCGGTATTTCTCTATCAAACAAGCATCAGGATATCAGCCGGCCGCTCCTGCGACGAGTCTTTTAAGTGAAAAAGAACGTTCGCTAATGGCTGTTAGCGTTAAAAAGGCTACCGCTTGAGCATCAACGATGTAATGCAAAAAAAATTGAACAAAAGTTACGTCACAGCATAAGTGCATTATTAGCACCAGTTTTGAGTTAGTACGAAACCATGTCGCTTGCCAAATCGAATTTATCTCTCAGCTTAATGAAAACGAACGCTTTTCACATCTTTTTAAGCAGAACACATTTTTCAAGCACAACAAATATTTAAATAACAATTTTTTCTCAGCCAAACGGAATTTATTCGACAAGTTTTTGCAACCATTAAAAAGTTTGAATTTTGTATTCAAATTTTAGATAAGGTGGTGCAAAGGATAAGCATAAAAAACTGTTGATCTCAAATCTTTCTCAATTTATCAATTCAAAATGTATATAAAAAAAAATTAATTGTTAAAAATGCATTATACTGTAATGTCTTGATCACATTGGATCCAGATGTTATAATGAGAGGGCGTTCCTGTAAGGCGCCGGTCATCGTCATATATTTTAATGAGTCACAAATTAGAAGCGATACGGCGAACAAATTAGCAAAAATGCAAAGAAACGTGTATATTATGGCGCGCGAGCCTGTCTTGTTTGGGTTGTGGCATAATTACCGGGCGCGATAGAGACACGTGCATTATCGTCTTAATTGGTGCGCCCACGCGAGGAGCCCGGGATCGACGCTTGATAATTGATACGCTGTTAATACCGACGTAATGAATACGTTTAAGATATGGAATCTCAGCGACTGCACGACTATGAGAAGTCGTGTAATTAGATGGGTGGAACAAAGTCTACCAACAGGCGCCCCGACCTTTTTGTCTCTCTATTCTTTTATTATTTCGCAAATTTCCTAATCAGATCCAAGTTTTTGGCAATTTATGATCTTCGTTTATTTGAAAAGGTTTAACAAAAACCTTCAATCTTGTTCGCCAAACAATTTCCTTTCCTCTCCGGTTATCTCTAATTGAAATTATTGCCTGTTCATATCCAACCTGATTTACATATTGGAACTAAATATGAATTCATTTTGATTGCTGTCAACAGCTTTTCAATACCATTAATTGACTTCGACATATTCGCACTTGACAATCAGAGTCCAGGCCATTAATTTGTCCTCGAATTGGTTTGTTTTGATATACCTCAATCTTTCTACATCTGACAGTGATTTTGTTGAAATCAACTTTTGGGATCACAACGGAATGAAAGTCAGATGAATAATAATAATTAATGCGCGTCCCGCCATCTTGGGACTTTTGAGAACAACCTGTCAGAGCGCGAACCCACGTTTTGTGCAAAGCGTGAATAATCGCGAACACGCAGAAACATCTTAATAACGCAAAATACATGGCGGCTCATCATCTCAAAGAGCCCCGGCTTCACGAAATCGCTCGCAATTTATCACCCATAATAGATCTTTTGATTTTAATGCGCGAAAATGACTCGTGCGATGAAAAAAGAAAGCTGAAAGCCGTGCCGATAAATAATGTGACCGTGTGAAAGGAAGAGTTAAAAAGAGTGCAAAACGACGAAAGTCGAACGATTCAATACACGCCTTATTCATAGCTCCAGCGGCGTCAATGTAAATAAATGTAGTAGAAATCGTAAGTTTTGGGCTATAGACAAGTTTTGTGTCGTATGAAATAAATTTTCTCCAACATCAATTTTTGTATATTAAAAATGTATTACATTTTTGTTGTTACATTTATTACAGTGCACGTTCCAACCATTCAAATAGTGCCATTTCTTAGTGACATTTTTTAAATCGTATTCAAATTTTCAATTCATTTCTCCAAAGATATAAAAAAACTAATTACACTTTTCGGATTTTACATTTGTTTAAAAATTCTGCGGAATGAAAACTTAAAATACACTTATTACGGTTTTTTTTTTTTTTTTTTTTTTTTTTTTTTTTTTTTTTTTTTTTTTTTTTTTTTTTTTTTTTTTTTTTTTTTTTTTTTTTTTTTTTTTTTTTTTAATTCCGCTTTCTTGGATGTGTATTTAAATATGACGATTGTTCCCTTGCTCAGCATGGCCCTTCGTGTCGTTTTATTTTCGTCGAATGCAATCATGGAATCAAGTTATCGAAGGGTCTGGAATAGAGTTAGCCGTGAACTTCGTTTAACTAGGAAATTTAATTTTGGAAATGCAATTCTCCGAATTACTCAGTCTTTTATTGATTATTCAATTGTTTGTCGATTTTGTTATGTGACATTCCTGTCGTTTTGGAATGTACTTTGTCTCTTGTTTTTCACTCAGGAAATCAAATTTCGTGTAAACTTGGGTATTGACTATTTAATTTAACTATTTTTATTAAGTTTTATTTGGTGTTGGTTTTTGATCCTATTGTAAATGAATCGTATAGGACATGACACACGCACATACGTGCGTCATCCAAAAGCGATTCCACCTAAGAACAGAATTCTTAAAAAGTTTACGGTAATTCAATCAATTATAGCCTACCCAAGTCAGCAATTTGTTGGAGTGTAAGCAAAACATAGGTCCGCATCGACTCGGAACATAACTTTTGATCTTAATACATGTCATATTTTCTGAAATTAATTTCTGATCAATTTTTGTAACGTGAAGACGATGTTTTATCGTCAGATTTAAAACTTGTCAAAAAAAAAAAAACATATTGTTCGCAAATACGCCTCTCGAAAAAATTTCTTTCAAAAATGTACGATTTGTGTTTGTGAATAAACAATTAATACGATATCTATTTCACATCGAGATTATACCGAGGAGCCACTGTCACGAGACGTCTCATCTGTTTTTTTCTGAATTTATTTTTTTCACAGCGTCTGGACGTTATCCGATTATGTACGCTTGTGTTTGCGTCACAAACCGTGTCATATATTTTAAGAGATTTTTTTTTCCATCTCTTTAAGCGGACCTATCCAGGGACATATTTTGCAATTACCCTTTTTACGCACAGGTTAAAAATTATTTCTGCCTTACTGATAATTAAATTGAACAAACAACTAAATTACACAAGAGCGGTGATTTACGTGACATTCAAAGTATACAGCAACCGCGATCGGATTAATTGCGCTGAAATAAAACCGAACGCAATTTTTTAAGACTTTCGATCAGGAATGTAATTGATTGCCCGGTTATTAAACAATTAAAGTACAATTATCAATGCGATGAATAGAACCAAAGAATTTTCACATCCGAACTTTTTTTCTCTCTCTTCTCTTGACTTTTTGTTCATGAAACTTGCTTGTTTCCAAACGACTGTCTTATGTTATCTATACTTCTAAATGAGTTGTACGTTTTTTTTCCAACTGGAGAAACGTAAACAATTTTTTGCGTCAAAATTGTTTTTCGTCAAGCTAAATACTTTGTACTGTGAAACTTGGATGGAATTTGGTTCATCTATCCTTCCGCGCTTATAAAAAGTACCTGTCTATAAAAGAGAAGTCTCAAAACTTTTACACAATGTAACATCATTACAAAGATATGCTTCGCAAATTTTGTTTCAAAAACAATTGACAATTTTTTTTTTCTTCACTTTTACTTTAATTTTGTCAACTTGTCCTTCTTTTTGTATTGTATTTGAAAATGAATAACAACACAATTTTTTGGCAACAAAATGTCGTGACAAAAATATGAGGAGATGAAAAAGTTGTGCGTTCATAATTAAAAAGGGAGGAATAAAAAAATGATGGCGGATTATAAATATACAGAGATTACAAAAATACTTTGGTAAGAAAAGACAGACCACCGTGCGCGCGCGTGCACACACGTACTTACGCATCGGCCTGTGCTCCATTTATACTTTGTTCGCATTCTCACGAGCTTAAAAGATTCCCCATATGGATATGGCACGGGATGGATACCGGGTACACGGGAGTTGCTTAAGCGCGCTTAACTACGACTAAGGGCAGCACTAATAAATTGGCATTGCGCTCGCGCACGCTATCTCTTCAGAGCTCGGGTCCATAAATGGTCATCGCGGTGTAAGCGACAAGAAAATTTACGCAGTCTCTTCGGTTCCTGAAAGTGCTCGTTTTAAGGCTACTCTCCCGCCTTTTTGTTCCTCCTCCCCCCTCATGTTATTGTCTCTTACAGCATTGCGAATAATTTGCTTAAAACAAGCCATGCCGTGCAAAAACAGTCTTATCTTGTCTACCAAAATCTTTTCTCTCGTCTGAGGTTTTTTTACTCGTGTTTGTTTGTTTGTTTTTTTTCGTGCCGACAAAAATATAATCAGGCCACCTTTTTTCATTCCATCTTCGAGATAGTCGTAAAAAATGAGATTTTATGAAAACCGCGCCACGCTCCTCGCTACTTGAATTATTGGCCTACAACTCTTAAGGCTTTTCCGACTAGGATATATACTGTGCAAAATTATTATGTTGCTATGTATTATATCTGCAAAGCTTCGTTAAAGATATTTTAGAGTTTAAATGAAAGCCGAAGTTGAATGAGAGAGAAAAAAATGTTTTTTGGAGATGATTTGTAGAGGATGATATACGCTGAGATGATGAAAAGATAAAAATGCGCGGAAGAGGAAGCAGAGAAGATGACACTCAGAAATGATTGTATTAGTATGAGAGTTTGTTAATCATTCGTTGCTTATTTATACTCATTTGGTTTAAAATGCATTCATTTTAATATGCTGCAGGCAGTTACTCAGAGAAGAATGTTCTTTTCAAGAATGTTCTTTTCAAATGTTGATGTTAAATGGGATTGATTTGTTTCAATATTTTTTATTTATTCACCCTATGTCAGTCAAGTAATGATTTTTTTAAGTTTGAAGTCAATTCAAATGTCAGATACGTAACGATCTCTGACGAATATTTTAGGTTTAATTTAATTTTTTTTTGCAAAAGTATGAAAATCATTTGTAAATCAGGATCGGTAGATGTAGATCAGGACCAAAAATTGATGTAACAAATCTAATTGTATATAGAGGGACGTTGAAGAATTTGAAGTGGATTAGAGGTGGAAATTAGTCGGGTTGAAAAAAAGGCACGATCCTCTAAAAATGATTTGAAAGCGTCATAAATTTCGGGATACCAATCAGAGTGTACACTCGAGGCGTTTTAAGGCCATAAAGAGAGGGGTCGTCATCGACCACTTGGCTCTCCGAAATACAGATCACGAATTCGTGATACGCGCAATGACTAACGAGAGGACCACGCCATGTAAGGAACGCGATCCGCGGACGATGCTCCCAACGTTTTTTCCCCACTTAGACAAAAACCTTCGTTACTATGATTTTCTTCAATTTTTTTTCGTCCTCTCTTTGCCTCCCTCATTTTATTGTACAAAGATCCTGGAACTGTTTATATAAGCGACCAATTTTCCAGTCGAGATCAGCGCCGACCTGTTTTTTTAACTTCTTTTACTACGCTTCAAAGTTGCTCTCGCAGAATTCCAGCGGTATTATATATTTACCAACACAAACTCGGCGTCTATATTTTTATGCGTGCCGAGTCGTCTGAAAACTAATTTCATACTTTTATCGCGCATTACTAGGTAGATAAATTTTCTTGGCATAAAGTTGAATTGATTTATGCCTGGCAAATGAGTCCCAACTGAAATTTTGATTTATCAAACGAGCTCGGCCGGATGACAATTGATTTCCATTATAAATTTTGGTCCCTCTTTTAATGTGGAAGGTTTTTTTATCATTCTTCTTCTTCTATACTTTTTCATTTTTGAGAACAAGACAGACTAGACATATCACTGACCAAATTCGAACCTAAACGAGGCGAATGATAAATAGCTTTAATGCAAGTGTCAGGAAACATCCTGGAGAGCCAAGAAACCTACCGGTACTTGGGTGTAAGAGACCGGGGTGTCTTCTAAACATGGAGTGCTTCCATGACTAAGTGGTCCTTACCGCAGCACGCGTAATAGGCTGCGCTGTCGCGGACCCACGTTTTCAAGATACAATTAAAGCGAATTTTCTTTTCCTCCATTAAACACGTTCGCGTTTATATTTTTACAGCGTTTTATTCAAACGTACAAAGTTAAATTATACTTAAAGTAATTGTTCTTTTAAAAACAAACAAATCTCCTTTTATTGAAAAAAGAGGAGGAAAAAAAACAAAAATTTAATGATGAAAAAAATTGTGATAACAAAATAATGGAATTGAATTAAAAAAAAATACCATTGAAAAATCGTCATCAAATTGATCCAACATCCCGAACACTGATGTAAAGAGCGAGAGTACATCTTGATGAACGTTTCAAAACCTTCAGCTCAATGGATCCGTTCGAATTTCCTGAGGTACTTTAAGTCCTATCGCTAAATCTACGATTAGGAGTCTTCCGGCCCGAGATCGGATCTTTTTTCATCTCAACATATCAGCCAGATGAAATTGACCCTTGAGATGGATACAAAAACCGATTTGCTGGTTCGGTGAGAGTGACTTTCTGAAATAAAACTAAGTATACTGTTTTGTTTGTTGCAGATCTACCAAGTGGAATACGTGATTGTGAAATCGGGCAACTCGCCGCGGCCTGCCAATTGGGTCCTGGAGAGGTCCCTGGACGGCGAGAGTTTTGAGCCTTGGCAGTATTATGCCGCGAATAACGAGGAATGTTGGACGCGCTATTCCGTGCCGCCTGTGAGTGGCAAACCAATTTACACTCGCGACGACGAGGTTATCTGTACGAGTTTTCATTCCCGAAGAACACCGCTTGAAAACGGCCAGGTACTAATGTTTGGCTTGTAATTTATTACCATACGACTCGTGATAAATTATTAACATGGGAACAAACGCCAGTGTTCCTATATTAGCTCTGATAATAACGGTCTAAGCTTATCCCTTGACGAGTGAAAGCAAATCAGAGATGTGACAAATTCAACGACACTGAGATTAAAATTTGCCTTTGAATTTGATCGTTTCGTGCTTAATTTACAAAATGAAAATTCGTAATAGTTTAAGTTTCAAATGAAAGTTGAAGTTTGATGTAATTTGAAATTTATTAATAGACTCGTTTGAGAACTTGTTTAATTCAATTTCGTTCGAAATGAGATCGGTCTGTATACGGCTGTTAAAGTTGCGAGTTTTGCGTGGATGGACATTACGATATGAAAATGAAAGAATGTGTGGAACAAAAGATAATCTCGAACCCGCGCGAACGGAAGAGCCATTGAAAGAATAAAAAAAGAAAAGGATCAATGGCAAAAACGGTAATCCCCACATTCCTACAACAAAACCGTATAAGGGCTCTCACGTACAACAGGGAGTTTAGCATTTTTACACACATACATGAGTGGCAGAACAAAATCAAGAAAGACAATTCGGGAGCGTGCCATGCAAGTTTAATTTTAATTTGACAAATTAATTAAATTTTTATTTATTTAATTAATTTGATCATTTTTGTCGAAAAAGGTGTTAGTAAGAAAGACAAGAGATAATTAATGAGACAATGTGAAAGCTGACGAATGAACAATTGTTGAAACAGGTTTGCATGTTAGGATAATCCCAACATGTTTTTGTCTGTGGAAGAATGATTGTCCTGTCTGATTAATCCTGCGTATTATTTTTCAGATTCACACACATTTAGTAAATGGGCGTCCTGGAGCATTCGAGCAGAGTTCGACCATTCAGTATTTCACACGCGCTCGTTTCATTCGGCTTCGATTTCAAGGCTTGCACCGAAACGGCGATACTATAGCTGACAAGAGAAGAGCATTTTATTCAGTGAAAGAGATTAATATAATGGGACGCTGTGTCTGTTCCGGTCACGCGTCACGATGCAAATTCAATGCTCATCATGGGGTGAGCATTTCAGACGCAGACTTCTACACTTTGTTCATTCCTGAAAATTGATCATTTTTTATATCTCTTTGTTTATATGTCATTTTCATAATATCCTTTTTGTTCTTATTTTCTTTTTCTTCATCAGGGTTTCAAATGAAATTTTGAATAATTATGTAATTGAGTTTGACTAAATTCAATGAAACTTCTATAACATTGAAAAATTACAAAAAAAATGTATTGAAATTGTGACAAGTTGTTTTTAAATATCTAGAACATAATTTTAGAGACGTTTTCATACAATTTTGGTAAGAAACCTTAGGCGAAGAAATAAATCTGTTACACGAGTCATAAATGTGTCGCTTGCATTACCACGAGTGTCACTAGTAGTAACGAATCCTATCTGAATCAGTGAGCATTCAAAACGTTTTCTGCTGTTTGCTGGTACATTTGTTAACGATGCCATCACGCAGACACATAAATTACAAATTAAAATCCATGAAAATCACGGCAAGGAATCGTTTAAGCGAAAATTCTCCTTGGTGTGCGAGAGCACATTGTTAAATTCTAATGGGAGATAACAAAGAAAAAAAATATATCAAATGGTTCGAGCAAACGGTTTGATAAGATCAGAACAGTTTTCGTTGTGTAACTCGTTGAAATGCATGTTTAATGAGACGGCGTTGATCGAATTGAATCAAGTGGCATTTTTGTTTTATTCCTAGCGCCAAGAATGCGATTGCGAGAGACACACATGTGGCGAGGGATGCGAAAAGTGTTGCCCAATGTACAATCAAGTTTCATGGAAACCTGGAATAACCGGACAAATATTTCATTGCGAGAAATGCAACTGCCACGGGCATGCCGCATCGTGCCGATACGATGCCGAAATTGAGCTTAATAAAAAGTCATTGGACATTCGTGGAAAGTACAGTGGCGGGGGTGTTTGCGTAAATTGTACAGTAAGAATGATTGCACAATGTCAGTTACTCAGACAATTTTCAATTAAACTTTTCAGTTCATTCTATTCAAAAAAAAAAAAAAAATGTTCGACCTTTTTTTTTTTTTTTTTTCTTTTTTTTTTTTTCTCTTTTTTTTTTTTTTTTTTTTTTTTTTTTTTTTTTTTTTTTTTTCACTGACGGGATAAATTGCGAAAAGTGCAAGGCCGGTTATTACAGACCGAGCGGTGTTCTGCCAAGTGCACCGAATCCATGTTTACCCTGTGATTGCGACAATAACACGAGTACAGGTCATTGTGTTCCTGATGATTCCTTCGCCTCCATTGGAAAGGTACAATAGGAAACAAATTGTGAATACAGTTCTACAGGCTTTCATAAAGAAAGTCCAATCAATTTGTATTCGAAATATCATACCTCTGACCTTTAACGGTAACTGTACAATGTAAAGTCAAGTATAGATTCAACTATATCAGAATCAAATTAAGTAAAAACTCATTAATCTTAAGTATTACAAAATTTAATTTGAAACTCTAATGACAAAATGAAATTTGATTTAAAAAACATGAGAAACTTATGAAAAGTGTTGTTTTAAAAATTGTTTTTTTTTTTTATAGTGTTTAATTAAACAGTTGTTCTTAAATTTTTAATCGTTGCAGATCCCCGGAGCTTGCGAATGCAAACCAGGATTTTCGGGGCATAAATGTGATCAGTGCGCCGCTGGTTTTCGGAAATTTCCCGACTGCACCAGTTGTCCTTGTGATCCGCGAGGCATACGTTCAACACATGACTGCGAGGGTGATTGTCTGTGCAAAGAAAACGTCGCCGGTGAAATCTGCGACCGCTGCAAGCCAGGATATTTTGGCCTTACAAAGGGCAACGCAAAGGGTTGCGTTCCATGTGACTGTTTTGGCGTGACAAATGAGTGTCGAGCGTCAAGGGTATCTTATAGTACGGTGAGCAATTAAATATTTGTTCTGCGCTCCGCTCTCCGACTTATTAGGACTATCGGGATAGAACTGTGTTTGCATTGTCTCAAGTACATCTCATTTGACATCACAGTGAATCAACAAATTAAAATCCGGAGAAATTTAATGTTCAATTATTGCTTTAAGTAATTTTGAGTTTTTTTTTTGATACAGTAGAATTGGTTGTTCTGTTTAGATATCAACTCTGGACGAGTGGCTGATCACAGATATCAACGCGTCCAGAGCGGTCATACCGTCGTATGACAATGACACTGAGCTGCTCACCATCACGGCTTATGAGGTGGATTACGACAGTCCATATTGGCTTGCTCCACGGCTGTACGGAGGAAACCGTTTATCTTCTTACGGAAGTAATCTCACCTTCCGAGTAAGATGGGAAGTTATGCGCGGAGACACAAGCGGCAATCCAAATATTGGTCCAAACGTCATAATTGTTGTAAGTAAATAAAAATCATAACGGCAAGAGCAAACGTCGGTCCTAAGGGCGTTTGCTCAGAAAACAGGAAACATTTTTCGCTTATTAGATCGACTGAACGATTCTATTTGCTTCTTAGCAAAAGAAAAAGTCAGAATTATATTTCTATTGGCCGTGCAGTCACCCACTTTGACCAATCAAAAACGGTCGAAAATCACGAATTCAACCAATTTTCATGCTAAGAGCCATCGAAAAGCTTTTTGAATATCTCTAGTTGGCGAAAAGCGTTCAGAATTGTTGTGCAGACGGTGATTTCCATCGTACAAGTCTAGACGATAAAGTTAATAGAAGCAAATTGTAAGATTACTCAACTTATTCATTCAATTTTACATAACTTAAAAAGATTTCTATTTTTTGCTTTACTTTTTCATCAATTGTGTATTATTTTTATTTTGTATGTAAAGAAAATTTGTAAGTTGTTCATTTCGATGCGAAATAAACTAAAAAAAGGTTTGTCTAAGTGTCGGCATTTATGAAAGAAGCGAAAAGAGTAGCAATAATGAAGAAGACATGTTAAAAATGCAAATTGCATAAATACATGAAATTTGTTATGATTAGGGCAGAAATGGCATGCGGATCGCTTACGGCGAAGAATCGTTCAATGGACAAGAAGCAGAAATTTCAGTGCCTTTGCACGAACAAGGGTGGTATCACGTGCGAAGTGAAGTGCAGGATATTGCTACGAGATACAGACGGACTGAATATCGGGGCGACATTGTCACGAGAAGTCAAATGCTCCGAATCCTTGCTGACGTTAAACATATTCTGATAAGAGCCCAGTATCACTCGGAACAGATCGAAGGGAGGCAAGTTATCGCTCCACTTCACAGACAAAGAACATGATTTAATAACAATTTATTTTGATGGAAAATAATGAATTGAAATAAACTGAAGACTAAAAAATTAATTTTTTTAATTTCAGTTTGATAGAAGCCATGGTGAACGTTGGAACAATAGATGAGCAACTGGAAGGTGAAAGTTTGGTTGAATTGTGTTTCTGTCCTGAAGGATACACCGGCTTGTCATGTGAGGACTGTGCCTGGGGCTACGTCAAAGTCGAGGGAAATAGTTCAAATCCTCATGAACGTCACGTTTGTATCAAATGCGACTGTCACAATCATTCTGGATCATGTGATCTTTTCACCAACGAATGCAAAGTAAGCTTGAACGACATAATTGGTAAATTCTGAAACTTTGTTACTGCTTGGAAAACGGAATATTATATCTGTTTGCTTTTTTATTCGCAGGCATGCACTCACAATACCGCCGGATCAAATTGTGAAAAGTGCGCTCTTGGTTATTACGGAGATGCGACGAGAGGGACACCGAATGATTGTAAGCAATGCGCTTGTCCTTTGCACCTTTCCTCGAATAATTTCAGCCCAACCTGCCAATTAGAAGATCCTCGTAACATTAGTAGTACCTACATTTGTACGCAATGTCCTCGTGGTTATACAGGCGATCACTGTGAGAGGTGAGATCATTTTAACTTGAATTTATTCATGCAAATTGTAACGTTTTAAAAGTTAACTTTATTTCATAATTTATTAACTCTTGAAACTTCATTTTCTATCATATATATTACATGCTGTTTGTATTTGTTATAATTAAAGTAAAAATTCATACTTTATTAAAGCAGAATGAACAAAGAAATTGTTTTTTACATTATTTTTATCACTCCACAATAAAATTAAAAAATTTTAAAAAGTTCATGCAATTTGATTAACTACAATTGAAACGAACACCATAATTTGAAAGTTAACATTATTTATGAGATTTGTCGCTATTGTATAATAACGTTTCGTTTTACAGTTGTGATTTCGGGTATTTCGGAAATCCCACAGTTGTTAATGGCACTTGTGAACCATGCAACTGTAATGGAGGTGCTTGTGATGTAGAAACCGGCCAATGTTTAGAATGTCACGGTAATACGGAAGGATGGAAATGTGACAAGTGCAAAGAAGCTCACTTCGGCAATCCTCTTGAACGAAACTGTATGCGTAAGTATTCTAGCGAATAAATGAAACGTGAGCAAACTCTTGGAATGGCAAAAATTACCATTTTATTCTATTTTACACTTTGTGAAAAAATATATATTTTCAAAAAAGGGAGATAAGGAAAAAAAGATGTATCATTCAGTTATGATTCATTTTTATTATACAGTAATTGTTGTAACAGAAAAGACATTCGTATTTTTAAAAATTGATGGTAATTATCATAGTAATAACATCTTTAGTCAAAATTTTTTTACCTAAGGATATAAAGTAAAGGTATCTGTAAAAGTAAATATCAACTTCAGGTAGAAAGTCAAGTTTCTACTTTATCATCGGGAAATAAAATGGACAATGTCGAGTACCCTTGATCGTCGGTAATAATGGACAAATATTTCCAGATTCAAATACTGAATTAAACTTTTTTCCCCTTTAACTTTTCGTTTCCCATTTAATCAAAATTAAGTCAACTTGTACAAACTTTCTGCAACTTGCTTCCCATCTTCTTATCTAACTAAAAGGACAATTCAAATTACATAACTAAAATAGGACTTCTGCTGTAGAACTTTGATGATTATAATTTCCTTAACATAATTAATTTATTATTATAAATTTAAAAACAACAACAAATTACAGAACTATAAACAAAATCATCCAAATATTTGAAACGAAATAAAATAAATAAGAATTGTGGAAAAAATGAAGAAGTTAAAAACGTCGTAGGATATAATAAAAGTAAAAGGAAGAAAATGATAATGGTTTAATTTCAGCTTGCGAGTGCAGTGAATTCGGAAGTTCGTCGGACGTTTGTGACCCAGTAACAGGCCAGTGTCCTTGCGTCGGTTACTACAGCGGTCGGGACTGTTCGCGATGCATCGAGGGATACGGTAACGTGACTGCAGGATGTCGAATGTGCGATTGTGATATTGGAGCCTCCAGCGGACTGTGCGATCAAATCACCGGTGCCTGCAATTGCAAAAGCGGAGTTGTCGGAATTCGATGCGATGTCTGCGCTCCCGAGCATTACGGCTACTCCATTCATGGCTGTCTCGGTGAGTCAAATCATGATGTCAATTGCCTCACGATACCATCATTCCTGACTCTTCTAGACAAATGCAAGAAGATTAGATCCGTCCCTATACCAACCACTTGTTTCATACAGAAACATCCAACAATAGACCATTTCAAACCTATACATTGTTTAAAACGTAAGGAAATGGGTTACAAATATACATCTCGTATCACACTTTGTTTATTCTGGCAAATGAGTACGAAATTGAGACGCTCATTTCATTTGTAACTGCTGTGTCCACGCTGATTGTCAGGCACCTTTGTTGGGATCGGCGCGAAAGATTTAATGTGTGCACTATGCCAGACAGAATCTCAGCTCGAACAAAGGCCTCTCGAGGGACACTCTGATTATGCTATACAGCAATGATTGTTAAACGATCCTCAAGATTCGTAATATTGACACAAAAAGACGTGAGCGTGCAATTGAGAAGAAAAGTTTTTTCAACGACGGATACACACTTGAGCTCTCTATCAATGTGACTTATCCTTATATAAAAACAGTCTTGCAGAATAGATCCATATCCACATTGGGATTTACGTCAGGATCTTGATCTTGATTAAGATCTTGTTCGACCTACATGATTGCTTTCTTGAATAATTCTCGTCTGAGAAATGAAAAATAAAAGATATCAAAGAAAAGCAAAAGGTACAACCGATACGAAGCAGACGGGCACCCGTGATTGAACATTTTTCATAAGTTCCTCTGCCTTCAACTATCTTATTAAAGCTTATTTAAATGTTCCGTGGAATAATTATGTTGGCTGAGTGGCCGAAACAAAACAGCGGCCTGAGAGTTGGTCCTTTTAACATAATTGCGATAGTGACATACTCAAATATTCACTTCATTGACTGAACAGCCGGCCGTTAATAACCAAACAGGCTTTTAACGGCGCTCATTCTTTTGCATGCCCCTTTTTCTTTATTTCTATTCGCGATTGCAGCGCACGATGACTACCCGAGCGAGCGCTTATATTTCAACTTTATTTATTTAAGTTTATCTTGGCTTCGCGCTTTCAAGCGTGGCGCAACGTCACTTACCTTGACGCTCTCGCGAGAAGACGCATCAACAACCGGGCTCTGCTAATAAAATGCGCACTTTTTGAATCCCCTGCTGGATGTTACGCCATCCGTTTCTCTCTACATGAGCGGTTGCGTTTCCGACGTGGCGCATCGCGATCATTCGATACCACTTTACAGAATCACTTATCTTAGTCAAGTGTTCGTTTTCATAAACATCCATTGTCAGGAGCCCGCGCGCAGGATGAAAACGATACGAGCCATGACATATGTTAGTTGTGGATGTTAAGTCCGAGGTGATTATAGTCGAGCTTTTTTAGCACCTTTTCAACTCCGAGCTACTGCACGACCCACTTTGTCGCGCTTTTATTCTTTCCTTTTATCCCTTCCAGTCGTTTTCTTCCCTATTTTCGGGGAAGGGGGAGTTCTTCTTAGTGTATTCTTGCTAATAAGAGATAATAAAATCCGCAAAAAAACAGTTGTAAATAATTTGTAGCCGCCTGTCACATTGAATCTTTTATTTAAATCTAATGACCTGAAAACAGAGCCCGATGAATCGAATACAGAAAAAGGAGGTGTTTGATTTATTTGGTCGCTTGGATTGTGAGAACAGATCAAAGAAAAAAAGCTTCTCCCAGTTGTGTATAAAGCGCGTAACTGAAAAATGTCACGTCCCGCGAGTGTCTACGTGACAGGAATAACTTGTGAAATTCGTGGTCCCGGTGATCAAGTTTAATTGTACCGTCGACATATTAACATATCAATTTGCAATTGAAGAGCCGCTTGAATTATCGAGTCATTGTCTCTCGTCGCTATTGACAATGGATCTCAAACCGCGGCAGATCAGAAGTCTCGAGGTGATGGGTATAAGATGCAAAATAATCGCGGGGCATAATAGCGATCGGACCCGCGGCTAAGTAATGACTGCACTCTAATGGAAAGAGAGCCGCGCTAATTATAAAGCACCGCAGGTCACTGAGTAGATTCACCTACGCAAAACTGGTTGCTCGGCTCTTGCTCGCCAAATAATTGAACATTTTTTATCCCTTCTCCATCAAACGAGATACAAAACTCATTATAATTCAATGTTCATAAATCCGGGGTTAACTTGTCCGTTAACTTATGGATTTATTTGTTTCATAAAATTTTCTACCCATTTTTTTTTGTTCAACAAACAAAAAATAGTTAATCATAACGAGATTATTGTTTGTAGTTACATTTCTAATAATTTCTAAATTAATATATTTTAAGTATAACATTTTTAGTATTTTTTTTTTTATATATATTTTGTAATCGTTGTCTCTAGTGTTCTTCTAGCCTTTCTTTTTGTCTCATAAATTCATCTACCTTTTATTTTAAACGTGCTTTATCTTTGATGACGATGTCAGATTCGTAAAAATCAAATGAAAAGTATATCTGGAGATAATGAATGGTCAATAATAAAGGGGACAAAAATGTAAATTGAAAGTACGAGATATAAACTAATCGATACAATGTGGTAAGTGAATAATGACGAATGGCAAATAATCGAGGTGTATTAATCAATACGTGATGATCGATGATAAGTGTAAATGATGGGAATGCGAAGTAAGTCATTATCAATAGCATACAATCGACGGGAACTTGGCGAATGAAGTTTGGAAAGAAATTGTTATCAATGAACAGCGATTTGTTTTCAATGACAAATGGAAGAAAGTTTAATGAAAAGGAAATTTGAAAAAGTGAATAATGTAAATAGATAACTTAATTATAAATTGTTTTAAAAGATTAAGAATGTACAATAAGTTTGCAAAATGATTACAAATTTTATGATTCAATATAATTTTACAAATCGCAATAAAATTTATGAATAAAAAAAGATGTTTTCCTTGGATGAAATAGACTATTGATAGTATGTCATACTATTTTATTGGTATTTTGAATTGAAACTGTTTGCAACTTTTTCTTTTCCAATGGATGATTTTTGAAACGAATTGAAAATACAAAAGTGTATCTCACTCGGTTCGATCATAATCGAAGGGGAACTTGAGATAACGTAGGCGTGCGTCTAATTCATAAAACAGCGCGCTGCGGGTTGAAGCGAAGCAATCTGCGCCTATTTGCACCTTGGCTAACTCGCGATCCCACGCAGTGCTCAGCGAACTGGTGGATAATCAATTTTCAGACGCAACACTAATTTCCATAAAGCGAGGCCCTGTTAACTAACTCGTGTTCGACAATGCGCCTAAGTTATGTCGCATCCGGGCACTTTCGTGAATCTCACCAACTGTCTTTTTTCTTTTTTTTTTTTTCTTTAAATTTAACACTTGCACTCACAACAAAAAAGAAAATTAATGTTTATGGCTCTGAATATCTCGACGTTAATTGAACTTTCTTCAATACCAGGAAGCAAACAGTGCATATTTCATTGCACATTTTTTAGCAGATCTATCCTAACAAGATATTCGAATTAAATTTAATTAATTTAATCTGCGACTGAATTATGAGCGGATTATATAAACGCAAATATGATTTAAAAAAAAACTTAATAACGCAATTACCAAATGTACTTCGACTCTTTTTCCGTACAATTTTTTGCTCTTAATTCGCCCGTTTGATTATAATAATTTATGCTTGTTGTGGATATACCGTTGATAGAAAAAAATTATGTTATCCTGGAATACGTACGTAGACCTCAAACAAAACCGCTTTCATGAATATTAAAATTAGTGTTTGCAAACTAGACCACCGTGAGAAATAAACACCCGCAAAATAGTAAATCACGTATCATGACTTTGATTCAGTGCATATACACATTTTGTTTCGTCTGTTTTTGCAAGTGACACGTGCGATTAAAGTTTAATAGAACCGGGCGGCGCATACCGACAAGGCGCACTTCCTTCATAGCGATCGGCCCGAGGCGTTGCATGATTTAAGGCTTTACGTCATATAGGAGTAATTGTGAATGCATTGTTTCAAGTCCCTTGTGATGACTTGTAAAATAAAATACACAAACATAATATCATACAATAAATATCGCGACGCAACAAAAATGAGCTTAAATAATGTTGTCATGCTAAAAACTGATACCATCATCGCCTCGCGGATCATATTTATCAATGCTTAATTTATCATTTTAATCGCATAACATTCAAACTATTCTCCCTACGCAAATCAAATTGTTTTTCTTCAAAAACATCAACTCACTTTTTAGAATAAATTATAATATTTTAATATAAAAACATTTCATTGAAGTTTCCTATAAAAGAAATTTGTTTTATACATAAAAACGTTTAATTAAAAACCCAATTTGATTAGTATCATTAAATGTTGATTGAACATTTGTAGGAAAAAATAATTGTATTAAAAGAAAAAAGACGATAAAGTTGAATGAATTAGTTTGGTGACAATCAAGGGATTACATTTTCGAGCACTTAATCGGTGTATCAAAGCACACCTGTTATCCTTGGGACAAATGGAATACCAGATTATCTCGTGAATAGTAGACAGATAGACAAACGAGAAAATGGAACGTACACAAAAAGACGTTACCTTAATGTACATTTCAAACCTCTATTATGACGTACATTTTTGATGGCACGTTTGAAATCTTTTAATTTTTTTTTATCTTTATAATTAATAAAAAAAAGTAGATAGAAAATTATAATTGTTGTGAATTTAATGGATCGGAAGAAGTGAAGCAAAATACGATACGTTTAATTTTACCCGACACTGCTCTCTCTCCCTCTCTCTCTGTTAAGAGGTAGATTGGTTTTATGCATGTTTTATGTATGGAATCGTGAGTTATAAATTACCATCTTGTCGCGCCTACGCGTAAGATCTTTCCCGAGGAGCGATTCAGCTTTTACATTTAGCGTAATTATTAAATCAATAGCTTAAAACTGTATCTCGATTCGTAATCATAAACGGCACTTACCACTGTCATTAAAATTTTATCTTATTTTGAATTGCAAGCGCGAATCAATTAATTTTAATTATATCTCACAAATTGATAAACATCCGCGAGCTAAAAATGAAAACTAATCTAAATTTTTTTGTGAAACTTTTTTTTTCTCTTTTTGTTTTCGATTTATTTTTTTCTCGTTTTTCGAAAAAGATCACCATTCGTTTAATGTCTAACGTTTGGAGTTGATTGTTTATCAATGGAGAAACATCTTCTTAATTGTTTCCTGTCGCAGTGGTAAAATTGGATACTAGCAGTGAACGAGAGCCATTATGCGTTAATGAAGAAGTCCGATCGGATCGCGATCGATTTCCACCGCCAGTTATTGCTGGTTTCGCCCACGCCAAAAAGCAATCGCCATTATCAGATAAATAGGTGCGCGCAACCCACTCTCTCATCCTTTTTTTTCCGCATGCTTGGCTTTTCGCTTCTCCTCTTTTTAACCGGTCTCTTAAGCTTTTTGTCTCGGCGTCAACGATTGACTGCGTTTCTGTCACAACATTCAGTCGTCTGGATTTAATTCATCTTTTTTCGACCTTCTTTGTCTATCTCAAAATCAGCTTTCCTCTATGTCCCGTTATTATATTTTTCATCTGACATTTTTATATAAAAACATCATTTTTCATTAAATTTTTTTTTGTTTTCAATAAGAAAAAAATTAGCGTTAAAAAATGACGAATTGCGATTAGACGCATTTTAATTTCACAAAAGATTACAAGACGATTTAAACAGTTTGATTTAGTTAGCTTACTCGAGTATGTTAATAAAGCGATCCGAGTGGATTTATGTCAGTTATGACCAGACTCTGATGATTATTTATGCACCTAAGACAGTAGTTAACAGATTAAGTTGCCCGTTCCTTTTGTCGGTATTCGTGCTGCACTAGTTTTTATGGCAACATCCAAGCGTCGCAAATTATTACGTACAAACTCACAGTGTCCAGCCTCTCAACGCCCAAAATTCGTACCCGTGATGGGTTCTCGAGCATTCTTTTATGATTCTGTGCCATATAAACTTTATAATTTCCATTCAAATTGCATAATTTTACGAACATTCATATAAAAGCTCTGTACATTTAGAAAAAAACTTTTAACTGCCGAACTTTTTTGACTGACACAAACTTTTCAATCTTTTTTTATCCTTTTTTTTTCATTCCTTCTAACAAAAAAAAATTTTTTACGAGTAGAAAAAAAAATGATGTAACATCTCTTTTTCTTTTTTAAAATATTGTTATTGTTGAAACTTTATTGAGAGGGTTTCATGTCTTGCTATACATTTTATTATTGACAAAATCATTAAAATCGTTAGATATCAATGTCAGGCGAGTTTCTTTACGATTCAGTAGCTTGAACCGTCGCGCGGATTCGTCGGATTAAGCAGAAGAAACGAAAATGAAAAACGCCACAAGGGGTTGCTTTGACGTTATCATAGCGAGACGCGCGTGGCAATGACCGAATTCGGCTCGTCAGACACCGACGTTGACACTTTTTACCAGTCCTGTATACCCTCTCGCTTCGTTGCACACACGTTTTTCCCCATTTTTATAACCAACACAAAAAGATGCTACAATTTAACGAGCCAAATATTTTCCTTCGCAATTTTTCTTTCAAAATTCGTACCTATTAAAATTGTTCGCACTTTTATCAATTTTTTTATAACATACCTTAACTGGAAATTGTTATATTTTTCGCATTCTTTGCTATTAAATGAGGAAGAAAAAAAATCACGATTAAAATTAAAAATAAAAATAATAATAGAATATCGAAATGTTGCCGTAATTTTCTTCGTACTGAAAAAAAAAAAAGTTTTACAGAGTGCTGTTATTTGAAATTGAAGTTGTGGCGTGCATGCATCCAATTGCACAGACTCTGGAAACTGGGGTAGGGAGTGAATCAGAGCCCGGTAGTGTCTCGAGGGCATTATTTGCCCACCTCTAATTCTAAATAATCACTGAAGCACAATTTTTGTATAAGGACCTTAATTTTTAGTCTCATTCTTCCTTTACCTTTCCATTTTGCAAATGTTCGCACATTCATGTACATCTTTATACTCCCCTCTGTTAGCAAAAGCAATGCCTTTTAAATTTAAATTTGATAACCCATTTTTGAAATAAATACATTTTAATGTTTAAATTTCAACTTGACTATAAAGTTAAAAAAAAATTAATTTCTTACTTTTTTCAAAGTTATTTATGTTGGTTCCACATTCGAAATTTATTATTATTATTTTTTAATGATATTTCTATCATCTTTCCAATACCAAAGGATATTTGAAAATTGGTTTAAAAAAGGACTGTAATTTCATGAAAAAAAGTGTCAATCGACGATTAGTCAAAACCTCCATAAAAACTTAATGAGAATTAGCTGGCAGGGATATATTCGGTTAAGCTGGATTAAGTGAATGAACACCGTTACAAGAAAACCGTTAGAAAGGTCAAAGCTAATTTATTTCAGCGTGAATCTCTTTAAAACCTCTCATTACGTTAACCTACGCACGATAAATGTAATAAAAAAAAGAGAAAAGAGTAAAAAAAAAAGCGACAAAGCTGATGGTGTGTCGCGAGAGTCATAATTCTTTGGCTTTGCAACACGTGGCGTTATTTATACATGCACTGTGCAAGTGCTCAATCCTGTCGTGTTTCGGAAACCATGTAGTGCGCATTGCTGGCAAATTGTCTTACAAGGGAGCTTTACCACGTGCTACATCCAGTTTGGTGGCGAAAAAGAAAGAAAGAAATAAGAAATGAAGGGAGAAAGAAAAATCATCTATTTATGAGGGAATGAATGAAACGTTCGGTTCTACTTCTCATAGAGTATTTACGTGTGCGATTTATCGCACCGATATATTACGGCTTTATCACGCGAATTTGTCAGTTCTAGCCATCTTAGATAAAAACTTCCCATTTCAAGTTAAAATTTTAAACAAAATAAATTGCCCCCCAGGAGACTAAAAGTTCTTTTGAAAATTTAAATGATTCTTTTTTTTTAAATTACAAACGAATCAAAATAACGTCTGAATGCCCTCCGCGTCATCGGTTTGATTCATGATTTCGCATCGCGAAAGAACAATGGGCTCGGCGATAACGCGAAGAAAATCCGGTGAGCCTGACTAAATGTTTGTGATGCACAAGTTTTTTACTCTCGTGCTGATTTTTTCTGTGCATTATACAAGATATGATGGGCAAGTTCCCTCGAGTGCCGGTGGTACACCCACGTGCAGCCGAACACATGGCACGGTGAACGATGAAAAGAAGGTATAACGCGGAGCTTAAGGATAAGGAGCAGAAGGTGGAGAAATATTCGAATCCAGAATATCAAGAGAAGCGAGCGCAGCTTGGGAGGAAGGCGACCGCCCGGAGTGGGGCGATTCGAGCCGATGCCAATGGTACTCAGACAGTGTCTTTCGAGCCGCGCTTCAAGTCGTTGCAATCGCGAATTGCATCTTTCCCTCGGACGAAAAACCGTTCCGCTCTCGGGGCAGGACAATTTTGGTCCTTGGTCCTGCCAAAAGTTTCGTCACTCAAAACAAATCATACAACTCAACTCGTTATGAAAATTTAACAGTGTTTTATTTAGTTTTTTTTTATTTCATTGAAAATTAGAAAATGCATTTTGTGGACAAGACTGAGCTGTATAATTGAATCTGATGAAAATAAAAGAAAAGACAACAAATTAAATGCATGAAAAGGAAAAGTTGCATGTATTTGAATTTCAAATTTTTTAATTTGTATTAACAAAATATTGTCTGCTATTATGGAAAGTGGGAAAATGTTGGAAGACAAAAAGGATTGAGTGGAAATTTTTGTACCAAAAAGTTGCAAACAAATTAAAAAAAAAAAAAAAACAAAAAACAAAAAATAGAAAACGAAAAAAAGTACAAATGATTGTCGTGAGAATCATCATGTTTGTTTTGAAATTCTGAAGGGTGAATAAAATTGACATGGGGTAGTCGCGGCTATGAGGCCCGTAAGTTTAAGCCGGGCTGTGATAGCCCTCGGAGCGGTGGGGCTGATCCTGCTATCAATTCCGGTCAAAGTTTCGAGCCTGGAGTTAACGAAAAAACAGTCGAGACATGAGCGCGGCAATGTTCGCCAGTACGGTAGCGGAAATGCGAATTCCATCCAGGACACGGATGTTTATGTCTACAGGCCGAACAAACGCAGGATACCGAATTTTCATCATTCACGAGCAAAGCTGAATCTCGTACCAAAAAGGGTGACGAATTATGTGAATAGTTGGGACTCGGTGACTCCGATGGCTTATGTGCACATAAAACCGTCTAGCTCGCCAGCGTATCTGCAACAAGCGCTGACCAAAAAGTGCATGAGTTGTATGCTGGTTTACAAACCTTGTTCGACACCAACGAGAATAGTTGCCCACACTTACAACCACAGAAAATACCCCTACGGGCTACCCAATGCGAAACATCGAAGTAAGTCTCTATTCAAATTGTTGGCCAAAGTTTCAACCGAAAAATTAATTAATGAAAATATTTTCCAGTTTTAAAATATTTTCTGATGGAAATTGATAACATTGTTTTCACAAAATAAAAATGTTGTTTCTAAAATGTTTTGTTTTAAAAATGTTGCTTATGTGAAAATAAGTTTGAATAATAAAAAAAAAAAAAGGAAACAAAAAATGAAAACTATGATTCTCATAAAGAGATACAAATCTAAAGTAGATATGAAATTGATTGATCTTGTTTTGATAAATGCGAAAAGAATGATATCTAATGTGTTTTCAATTTTATAACACTCATGTTTTATGTTGATGTCTAAATCCTTGAAGCCTGATTGATAAAAAAGAGCAATTCTGTTTTCATTGTTTCTTATTAAAGGAAAATCGAAGAATAATTAGTTCAAACTGAAGTATATTTTATCAAAAAAATAATCATAAATATTATTATAAAATTTTTATCTCATTCAACTTGGAAAATTTTGTTGGTCTAATTTTAGAAAGAAATTTAATTTGCCGGCATGGTTGTAATAAAATTACAACTACTAAAATTAAATCTGCCAATAACTCAATGATGAAAAAGTCATATTCAATTTTATTAAAATTCAATTTGAGTGATTAAAACTGTTAACAAAAAAGAACCAATTTTTAAAAATAGATTAGGTCAGCATAAAAATAAAGTTATTTTGGTAATAATTGACATTCATCATACGCCTCCTGTAGAATTAGTTGACGCGGAAAATAAAAAAGACAATATTTCAAAATTAAGTTATCCAAGAATACTCTCGTTATATATTTTTCGCCTATATTGCCCCGACAATGAATTTTCCTCTCTTCCAAACAGATTTTACGACTTTCAATTATTATTTACTTAAGCTTTTAATTAAATTGTAGCCATTTTTAATTCAAATAATTATTTATGCCTGGATAAAGATATTTACTGCAGTGAATCCGGACTTTACTAAAAAATCGATCAAATTACATGAATTATCGACTTAATAACAGTCCGCCGGACGTATCGAAAAATCAGTCTCATTAAAATATTTACATTTTCCTTTCACTTTGAATGCAGTGCGACGCGTACTGGCGAAATAAAATATCTAAAAAGAAAAATTGTGCACAAATTTTCATGCCAACTTGTACTTTTTCAAGTCCGAACAAATTAATCAAGATGTCAAGTCGCAAATAAACATTCCCGAACCGAACCTTAATGTAAATTAACTTTCAACTTTTAAATGCATTAAATGTACAAATTTCTTTTCAACAAATTTACATTTCAAACTCTTGGTAGATTTATCCTACTGAATAAAGTAATGCAGTCAGCTGCCGAATTTCACGTTAATTGAATGTAATCCCCGTGACAAATAGGATTACCTATTGACACGAGTTTCACGATTATTCAACCTTGTCTGAAAATCCTGAACAACCACATAGTGATACAGACGCGATTTCTATTCTCATAAAATACACACCATTTCAACAAAAAATTTAAAAAAAAATTATAAAAAAGAAGTTGGAGTGAATTGTGACATATATTTCACGTGTTACAATTAGCCCAATTACGCAGTTGAAATTTTGTTTAGAAACATTGTTTGTATAAAAGGAAAAACAAAAATTGCTCATCGCTTCAAGAATAGACCGAAAATGACAAGTGAAAAATAAAATCATGAATGAAACTAGTGCGCGACAATAATTAGCATAACTTTGAATGGGTGGTTTGTCATAAAATCACGTTTTAGATTGAAATTCTTGGTACGTTTTCAATGTCATGTTAATTTGATTCCAAAGTCGTCAAAAGTGTCGCGCAGATGTTGAAACGAGGGGAATGAGATTGTCTTTAATTGCTGTTCCTCGAATTCGGTCATTTGTCATGACCGACAAAAATCATTGAACGTAACGCACGGAGGCGACAAAAGGACGATTAATATTCATTTAAATTGGACGTCTCGGTTCATTTTTCTATCGCGCTTAATCGGCGCTGCAGACGAGAATTGAAACGCGTGCAAAACATCGCCACCGGGCAGAGACACCGAGGACCTCTTCTATCGCCCTCAGCTTAATCGCACAGCGATCGGGCGAGACGCGACCAAGACAGGATTCTAAATCTAACACTTAGCCCGGCACCGTTAGTGCACGTGTACCTCTCGCGCGGATGTAAATGGATTTCGTCGATGAGGTTAAGCGAACACTTTGCCCCTTGTACGAGGGAACTTATTTACACGCAAGAAGGATCCGCAAATCATCACCATGTGCACACAGTTTATTTTCATAAAACTTACACTTTGATACATATTTACCCGTGACCCCGATCTCTGCTTGCTGCTTGCAAAATTATTTTGTTAGGCTCGTTCCACTTTCTTCATCACATAAATTGATCCCTATAGGAAATCATTAAAATAAAACTTTTTCAAATTGGATTTCAATGAGTAAAGTAAATCAATTTTATTTATCGACCTTGGCATATGAAAATTGAATTATTATTCATTATTAAATTAATAAACACATTTACACTTCATTTGGTTTTTTTTTTAAGAATGAATTTTTACTAGGGAAAATGGAATGAATCGAGTTTGTATTAGTCAACTTTTTAAAACTTCTGCGTTGAAATTTGCAAACTAGATATACAATATTGAAAGAACAAATAAGTATATGTTATTACAAATGAGGTTTGGATTAACTGTATCTGTTTGGGGGAGGGAGGGGGGAGTCGAGCAACTAGGATGACCTATAATGAATGTCCGTTTGAGCGAAATTCAAATTGGATATTGGTGGTCGTGCTGAGTGGTAGCAACTGCCTACAAACAGTCCGTGTGCTTTAGTCCAAAGGGAAATGAACTGGACTCAAAGGGTACAACACGGATCATTGTTTCTTCGTGCAGGTCCCGCGGTCACGAGCAAAGTCGTAATAGAGTAAGAAACACTCGGCCAACTACTTAATACTGTTTTATTCTATTGTCAATTACGGTATTACCAGCTGACCCCTTCAAATATACGTGTACCTCGACGATCTACTTTCAATTGTTTACGTTGCTAAAAATGTTCTGATGTTCGTTTGGTCAGGAAAAAAAAAGAACCGAACTCCATCTTTGGATACCGCAAAGTTGTCAGTGATAGAGAAAAGCCAACCACCTCGACCTCTGTATGTCACGCTGAGAAAAATATTTATTATCCCTGTGCAGTATAAAAATTTTTGTATACAAAAAATCTATCTATTGATGTTATAGAGTAATAAATTCCTCGAAGGATGCCCATCGATCATCCGTTTGGAATATTCATGAAATTGAATTGAGATTTGAATAAGCAGTCGAGACTGACGTTTGCGTTTTCTTCGCGCGAAAAGGTGTATAATTTAAATGGCTCTCGTCGGCTAATTTTCAAATCAACTAAGAGAACTGGAAGGGGAAAAAAGAAATTTCATATGCCAGCCTGTGCAATTTGCCTGGAATGGCGAACAATTAACGCGTGTTATGTTACAAATCACACAGCGATCCGAGAAAAACACTGCTCATCTGTTTGAGATATGCGATGTGTGTATTTTGCGTGATGTTGGGTTTGCACACGTCGACGCACACCTTGCTTCTTCCTTCCTCGAGCGCCTTAACTATTCGGATAAGAGCAAAAGCCCTGTTTTCGAGCTTCCTGTTCGTTGTTTTACTTCCTATTCTTGGCATGAATGCCAACTTTTTACCTCGTCACTCGCGCGGTTCCAACCGACGATGACTTTAGCCCCTCTGTTATCTCGGATTCTTTTTTGTAGATCCCCTCCATTTCACCTCGAGATATTTATATTCTTACGAAATAGTGCAAATATTGAAACACGACGACCAGCTGAAAATAAAATAGTTCAAGTTAATGTTAATCTAATAAATATATTATTATATATTATATTAAATTATATTTTAATAAATTGTTGAACAAAAATTGTATCGTTTTTACAACAAGAAAAAAATTGAACAAAAAGTTGAACAAAAAAATGCTTGTTCTCTTTTGTCAAAATGAATATTCAAGTTGATTTTAAACCGGACATTCGGACCAAATTGCTTCCGACGGTCACGTCAGTTCTCGCGCGACAATAATCCGTCTCGCGATTAAAATGATTAACATGCGATTGTGTGCGGTACGTCTCGGTGCTTTTTTGCCGTTTGCAATGATCGGTATATGAAATTACCGAGCGCGAGCCTAACCTTTCATCGCTGGCACGGCAGCGGTGATCTTCATTCCTCCAGATCTGCCTTTATCTCGGCCTCCGAGTCTCGTATGCCAATTAAAACATCATCCGTCTCTGTCGGTTGCGGGCTGCCTCCTTGTCGCGTCACAAGAAATTCGTGCGGATTCAACATTCGTATTCGTAAAATTAAAAAGATACCACCGCCTTCTATGCAATTAACGGAATCGCACACTCAGTATCTTCAAAGTCGAATGTTCATTAAATTTCTGTTCATTTTTTTCTTTTTTATTTCAATTCACTTGCTTTCTTTTTATTTACAAATTTAAACGTCCAATTTGCTGACAATTATTGTGCATTAAAGGAGGACAAAATAAACACTGATGGAAAAGTATTTCTACAAATGTTATTTTTTTAAGTACATCTTTTCCAAGTTTTTGTCGAACGGTTTGTGGACATGCACGTTATGAATGAAATGTAAAATTATATTTTATAATAATACAGCTTGATACGCAAGTCGCCTTTTGTTGAAAGTTAAAATTACAATGTTGAAAAGCAAAATGGATTTCTTATTTTTTGTTCATTGTTTAAATGTGTAATTTTGAACTGAACAAGATGAGAGAGCGCTGCGTTGTATTATTGCAGTAGCTTACAGGTTGGCCTGTAAGTGATTGATGGAAAAGCCGCTACCTCGAACGTCCGGTAAACGTAATCTGATAGCATGAAATCATTGCTTGGTATAAGGTTACTAAGAATGGGAGACGAAAAGTTGACGACCGCGATTGCAGCAATGGTACACAAACCCGCGTCTCTCCGTGGATGTAATTCCGCGTTTATCAAGCTGACCGCGCGCTCTAATTTATTGGAGTTGGGTGTAAGAAAAATTGACATGGACATGTGATCAATGCCACCGGCCATTTCAATATCCTCGAGTGACACAATTCACCTGTCTCGCCTCTAAACCGCCTCTAAAGTTGTGAAAGAGAACAGGGTCTCCCCTCGACCTGGCATCGCCGATTCAGAATTACACGCTGCAGACCAAGCACCTTATTACTAAGCAAATTCTTGCGCCTATCGAATCCGGAATATACAATGCAACCTAGAGGCTGATAAGTAACCTGTTCGTTTAAAAAAAGTTGTAAATATAAATTATTGTGTTCGAACCTGAAAATGTACCAAATATGCCGGCTATTATCCTAACAGGGTTAAACCACTTTAATCTAAGATGCAGATACTTTTTTTGCGTGCAAAAGAAAACAAAATTACAAGAAGAAAAAAAATGATTAATTTTTTGTTATTCAAAAAAAGTTGTATCGCAAAGTTTTTTTGTTTAAAAAAAAAAAGTTGAATCAAGAAAAGATGATGAAAACTTTGCAGTAAATTTCAACAAGTTTTTTTTCCTTCATCCTGAAAATTGTTCTAGTTTCAAAAAAGACGTGGATTTATGGTTCGCGACTCGACACTGCCCGGTAATTTATTCGATCTTAACTAAATTATGATAAATTGTAATGAGACACCTCCGGCAGGGACTAAAATTCTGTTTAACAGAGTACATAGAAATCATATAGGAGTCCGATGATTTCATTCCGCCTCTGTTGGTCTCGTGCTTGTTCAGATTTATGATTCACCTCAACGGTCTGTTTGAAAATATCAAATATACACTTAGCAAATCATACAGAATAACGGATGTTATCATTTTAAATTTTCAATACAATAGTTGAAATAAAAATTGAAAAACATCCATTTCAGTTTCAAAATTTTTATGAATTTCCGTTTATCGTGATAATCTTACTTTATTGTTTACCGATAATTATGCAATAACATTTCCATTAGAACTAAATTAAACGAATAATCAGATTAGAAACCGTTTAATAGCGATAGAAATAATTGCGAACAAATCAATTTAGATAGTTGAATGGTGCAGTGGATATTTTTTCAATTTTTTTCAGTAACGTCTTTTGGTTTGCCTACTTTTGAACTAAGTGCAAGATTTCTCATTGATAGTTAACCAGTTTGCATGAAATTATTGATCGTAGCATAATGACGTTACGCGATTTTGTGCTCAGGCTTCTACTTGGTGATTGGCCTATCGCAATCCGACTTCGCTTTTAAACAAACCCGCAATAATCCCCAGACAGTTGAAACTCTGAGGTTTACGCTTCAAATTGATCACTTTTCAGTATATACTACATGTTAAGCTGAGCTTATTTTTTATCCAAAACAAAAATTTGTTCTCAATTAACATTGTTATATTACATTTTTATGGAAGAATATTATAATCACATATAATAATTATTTTTTATTTGTTTGTAAAAATAAAATTAAAGACAAATTTATCTTGTAAGAATCGTACGAAAAGTTGGATCTTTGCTAAAATGTTGTGGATCGCGGATAACACTGTCAAGTAATAATACAACTTTGAAAGTATTGAAGTACACCCATAATTGCACATGAAAGCAGTGAGGCGTGAAATCGAAAGCTGTCGAAAGCCGCGGGGCTCTAAAATCGTACATCCACGGTATTTTTCATGTTTTTTTTTCTTTCATCTTTTTTTTCAGCGAAACAATCTATATTAAAAAGATGCTCACAAATATTCATAATCATGATAAACAACTGAAACCTTGCTCCAACTTTGTAAATTATCGGGCAAATTTATCGAGTCTGCACGACTAATTTATGTTTTTCTAAATTTGTTTCGAGCACCAGTGAATCACAGCAACGACGAGACAACTTATTTAACGCCTGCATTTGTGGTTACAATAATAGTTATTGTTTACACATTTTATGCTTGATGCGATGACACAATTTAAAGACCGCAAGGACCAACTTCTAATGCGCATTACGAGATAAATTACGTCTCATAAGAAAAGTGCAAAGCTCGCATTTCCTGTTTTGGTTTTAGAGATCATTTTGGTCATTCAAATGCATATCTTTATTACATTATTTCTTCCTCTCTTTCCTTTCCTTTTTTTCAATTTTTCTTTTGTATTCTAAAAACGGACCTTTCAAAGTTTATCGTCATCTGACAGAAAATATGTCGCATTTGAATAGATAAGAGCATGTCGCAAAGACGTAACTGGATTTTTTATGTGTATTATTTGTTAGTCAATGTACACGCATGCAGATTACTCATGTTCCCATTTGCGGACTGTTAGACTTGAACAAATCTTGAAACTCTAGACAAGTTGAAAGAGCCTCATTTTTATCTCTCTTAATGAATCGTTAATTTCAATCCTTCAAAGAGACCTCAATTTTTTCCCATTTCTTAATCCTTTTTTTTTTCATTTTTAATCTCCATCTTACAGACGGTTCAATGAATGTTTTTGTTTTAATTTTTGACAGTCTGCAAAGTAAGACAGAAAAAAACATAAAAATTGGAATTTTCGGAATTCCTTCTTCTGTGAAATATCCTAAATTTATTACATTTTTGTCTGGAAATTGTAAGAGACAACAAAAGGGGACGAATAATATCAATCAAAGGTTGCATAATGAAAGAAAAAAGTGTCCAAAGGTTTGTACATCAGTTGTAATCAAGTTACCTTTGTTCTCACGCTGGAAACATAGTTGAAAAGACATTTCCAATTTGCAATGTTCTCATGGGAAGGGAGTAATTTGTCAGGTTGCGAAACGCACGTGACAACGACAGGCGCACAATGTACCAATCAATTACCAAACTATTTCAAATCACTTTCACCCCTCTGGATCGGTCGTGAAATTAACTTGTACATCGTTACAATTTTGCGATACGATAATTGTAACACAGGACGCAGACACGTCTGCTGAAAGCACGCATATCTCGAGGCTTAATTTGCAAAATTGGTCGTTACTGCTGTGTGGCACAAAAGAAAAAAAAAAGAATTGTTATCTGAGCGGTGCACTTACCATAAATATACCACGTAGTGGATGCATTAGAGCTCATATCTCGCAGTGACTCATATTTTTTGTCCTCTCATTTTTTGTTGTCAAATTTTTTGTATTCAATTTTTTCCATCAAATTTCATTCAAATTTCTCCGATATGCTAATCACGTTAGAACACCAAGTTTTGCCACCATTCAAATAACCGTACGCCAGTTCTTTCTCTTAATCGGCAAGATAAAAACTGGTCTGTTTTTTATATCTCAGGCGTAAAATAGTGGCTGATAAAATGCTTGTTCGGAGCAATTGAGCGTTTCGTTAATTGCATGTTAGATGAGATGTCTCGCGAGATATAAATCGGGCAGTTGTTAATCGCCTATCAGATCCGGCCTAACGTCTCACTTGGCGCGCGAGACGTTTCTCATATCGAGATCGAGTTTGCACCAGGGAGACGTTGCGACGGTTCTGTTTGTTTATGTGAAAGAGTTGGCGTGTGACAGACACGGTCGTGATGACCACTGGGTTTGATCACTAGTGTCAGCATGACATAACTCCAAACTGTGTGTGTGCTGAGTGGACAATATATTTGCGGATATTACAACCTCCATCACGACGTTGAATCGATTACTAAATTAAATTAATCTTATCACTGAAGTTACAGAGTTAAAGTTATAAATTCCTTATCCATTTCACGCAAACTTTTTTAGAAAAAGTTTGAACAATCTTTCGAGTACAATAAACATCATAATAAAAATTACATTTCAATTCGTATATATTTTTTTTTTTAGTTTATCAAACATATTTTGTTTAACTGGATTTCAAAAGACAAGATCAATTTTATTTTGATTTAAAACTTTTGTTTAAATTAACTTAATTATGTTGTTGTATTTCATTTTTTGGTCTTGTTTTTGGATTTTTTTGAATGCAATTTATCTCATCGATACACTTTCTATAATGGCACATTTCAAACAATTATGTCGCAAAAGCAATTAGTCCGGCAAAAAATGTTGCCCGTCATTTGTCGATACACGCAGTGTGCATGCACGCATACATGCCATTAACTGAGCTTTTACCTGATCGTAGCAGCGTATATTCCCCAGGCATATTCAATTTCCAACAAAAAACAAGCTATCGTTCGTTATAACTTTCTTCAAGTCGGTGATGAATCTTTAAATGTTATGTGAAGATTATTTCAAAGGAAGCGGAGAATCAGAAGTGTTTTCGTTTTTCCAGAAGCAAACATACTCGTATCGAAACTTTTAATCAGATACAGCATATTTATTTTGAAAGTCAGTATCGTTTACATTTTCAGTTTGGAATGTTCAAACTGCGAAAATTAAATGTTCAACAAATTTAAAGAAAAATTTAAAAACAAATTAATGTAAAAGATGGAACAACAACAATTGTTCGATTTCAACAAGGTTTGATGTTAAAGGATGTGATTTAGTGTTATGTGCGTGCATGAATTGTATTGTGAAATATGAAAACCTACCGGTTGTGGCGAGAGTAATATTAAAACGTTTTGCTTTTTCTTTCTAGGATGCCAATGCAGTTCGATAGGATCATCTTCCTCAGTATGTGACAGCGTGACGGGACAATGTTCGTGCAAACCACATGTCATTGGCAGGCTGTGCGATCGGTGTCAGGTACTAAGTTCAATAACGTATGCGTTTTCATCTTAATATGTCGAAAAAAGTGACCTTTCAAACGATTCATACACTTTGACATTTATTTATGGAAATTTAATATTGACATTTTAAATCGTTATGACAGTTCAAATTGCCACAATAAAACGAGTGCGCAATAAAAATGCATACATTTCAAATTACTTTTTTATTCTACAAATTACATGATTAATTCAAACGTTACAGATTTTTTTTTTTTTTTTTCAAAATTAAATAGCCAAGTTTTTTCAAAATTTTTTTTTCTTCTTAAAAAAAGTAAGGAGACTATTACGTAGAATGACTAAAATAATTATTTTCCAATGAAATCATCAATTTTATAAAAATTTATCTTTTAAAAATAGTTTATTAAAATTACATGCTAAAATTAATAGAATGTTTAAAAATTTGCAACAAACATAGTACGAGATAGAACAAATTTGATTGGAGGAGTACTTTAATTGGGCACATTTGAAAAAAAAATAGATTCGTCCAATTGATTAAGTTATACAAATTAGATTTTCGGAATGAAAGAAGTAAAAAAGTGTAGAGTACAGTTAAGTTAACTTGGTTTATTAATTGGTCAGCCGGACTACTGGGGACTATCATCCGGAGCGGGCTGCACGTTCTGCGATTGTGATCACCTGGGTTCCTATAACAGCACCTGCGACCGAAATACCGGCGACTGCTACTGCAAGCCCGGCGTGGGCGGAAGTCGCTGTAATAGCTGTCTGCCAGGATATTACGGATTCTCGAAGAATGGATGCCAGCGTACGAATTTCACTTATTCATCTGTCCACCTCACAAGCCTGTTATTTCGTACAAAAAATATTATTTCATCAATTTTTTTGCTGTTCTTCAATTTTTGCATCTCGCATGATTTATCATTTAATTATTATGTCTCGAATATGAGTCCGGTTTTAAAGTGCGCGCTCATAAACATACAATTAAACGTGTCACCTTGCGATAAATTACAATCACAATATCTTTCTTACGTTGTCATTAAATGTAATTCAATGTTGCTCATTTTGATTAATGTGATTAAATAATTAACATTTCACGTAGGATATATTGCATTGTAAATTGTTCCTTGCTGTAATTAAAAGTGTGAATTTCATAATCATATACAAACATTTCCATCGCCTTTTATAATTTGTTCCATCACCTTTTTTATCGCAATTACTTTCATTCATAATTGAAATGTTTTTCCTTTCTTTTTGTCAGAATAATTAAAAATTGTTTATTGTTCTACAGGTTGTGAAATTTGTAACAAACCAGGTCATATCTGTGATCTTAACACTGGTCGGTGCGTTTGCCCACCGTTGACGTACGGCGAAAATTGTGATAGATGCCGGGCAGGATCGTTCGACCTGCGCATCGGTATTGGTTGCAGGCCATGCGAGTGCACATCAGGTTCGACAAAGGCACAGTGCCAACCGAACGGACAATGCCTTTGCAGGGACGGATTTGACGGTATAAGATGCGAGCGCTGCGCCGAAGGGTACCACGGATATCCCAGGTGTCGTCCTTGTAACTGTGATCCAGATGGCACCTTAGAGTGCTCTTCTGGTCTCTGTCACTGCGATGAAAACGGACAGTGTCCTTGCAAGGTACTTGCGATTCGCATCAATCGGAAATGAAGCACCCACTAAACTTATTCCAACTGAATTCTTAATTTTTGTTTCCTTTTTTTCAGGAAAATGTTTATGGAAAGAAGTGTAATAAATGTCAAGACGGCACTTTCGGACTGTCGAAATTAAATCCTAAAGGATGCACCGAGTGCTTTTGTTTTGGAAAATCAACTCTTTGCCAGCAAGGAGATTTTAGTTGGAGCAGAAGGAAACTTATTCGGCCAAGATTTTTGCACATCAATAATACTGTTGACGATGTCATTGTAAGTATGGATTTACAATTTCTTTTTAATTTTCATTTTTGTTTCTCATTTTTGGTAACCACCAATATTGGTTATTTTGTAAATATTTGTATAATTTCCAGATCATCCACAAAGGACTAATGATACCACTGAAAACACCAGTCAGAGCGCTGAATTTAACTAATGGGCTGACGGTCATCCCGTGGACAGACGGCGACGTGATTTTCCCCCCAATGTTGTTTTACAATTATCCCCTTTATTGGCAGTTACCTACGTCATTTTTAGGCGACAAGGTATACTTTATTCAAGACGAGATGCTAACAAAATGATGTAACTGCCGTTACGTTGATTTATCATTGCTGTGTTTTTTCAAAGGTTATTTCCTACGGCGGATTTTTAAGATTTTTAACGGCCACCGAAGGAGGAGCACTTTCCAAATCGAACAGCCGATATCCCTTGGTGCAGATGCAAGGAAATCAAATAGTGCTTGAGTATTATCCCATCCTGCCGTCGGAGAATAATAATTACCGAATAAGGTAAATTTATGTAACTTGTGTCTATGTTCGGATTGTAACTCATGAATAAGGAACAGTAACAGGTAATAAAATAGATGGAAAAAACTAAACGCGATGCCACTTGCAGGTTTCACGAGTCACTTTGGCAATTACAAAATAAACCCGAGTTTAAAGTTACGAGGGAGATTTTCATGATGACATTGCAAAACGTTCAACATCTCCTAGTGAAAGCGTCGGATTATATGGATTTCACAAGAACTGCGTAAGTTGGTGTTCCAAATTGAAAATACAACATTTTTCATCGTGAAAATTGTTATTTTTTTATTTAAAACTATACCTGAAAACATAAACAACATTTCAACTTTTAAACACATTAACAACGTGCAACATTTGATTGAATTTAGATCAAATTTTAAAAGTGTGTATTCAAAAACGACTTAGCAATGATTCAAATGAAAGATTAGTCTTTTAGAAGCTTCAATGGATGCAGCAATGATAGCTCCAACAAGGTCACCAACTTTGGCAACGAGCGTTGAAATTTGCGAATGCCCAGCCGAGTACAATGGGACCTCCTGTCAAGATCCAAGCATAGGGTTCTACAGGTGGTTTGATAGAAACGGCACAACATCGTCAACAATAATAATCGACCTCGTTGGAAGAGCTAAACCCTGTGGGTGTAACGGAAGGTCTAATATTTGTGACCGAGAAACAGGATATTGTTTGGTAAATTCATGTTTTTTAATAAAAAAAAAAAAAAGAAAGAAATAATACATAGTTTACCAGTTACTATTATCGTTTCATCGTTTCTTTCACCTTCTCAGGAATGCGCACATAACACAGCAGGTCCTGACTGTAACGTTTGTGCCGAAGGGTTTTATGGCGATCCAGACGAGGAAGGTTGTCATCCATGCCCCTGTCCTGCAGCTGACAAACAATTTTCAAGTGCCTGTTCGGTGTACTCCGACACCGATGTCAAGTGTCACTGCAAGCCAGGTATCATTTTGATCAAGTTGCCGTGATCAGCAAAATTGGAAGATTCAAATTAAATCAAGCGACTGAATTAAATTTTTCATTTTTAGGATACACCGGCAAAAGATGTGAAAGGTGTGCTTTTGGTTATTACGGTTTCCCTTCTATTTTTGGGGGCAGTTGTGTCCCTTGTAATTGTCATCTAGGTGGAAGTGCGAGTGATGAATGTGACGAACAAACAGGCCAATGTAATTGCAAGCCTGGATCCACAGGAAGAGATTGCTCGCAGTGTTCCATCGATAGACACGTTTTCATTGGAGATACTTGCACTTGTATGTGAAATTGAAACATTTTTTTTTAATTTCATAATTAATAAGATTATTAATACGGTTTTGTTTAATTCAATAACAGTTTGCGAGGACAACTGCACGAGTCTACTTCTAGACGAGTTGGCGATCGATTCCAAAGAGTTGATACAAGAAACTTACCACATTGCGAACGGCTACATCCCACCGCCGATCGAAGATTTATCATACATAAACGCTAATGCAACAAAACTAATGAATCAGATCAAAGAAGAAAACGAATTACGAATGAGAATACAGACGGTCCCTTGGTTCAGCTACAAACGTATGAGCCGGGATGCCGACACGTTGCACAAAACATTTTCAAACTTGTCAACTCATGCCGAAAACGTTAAATCACAGTGCTTTGATACCGTCAACAATGTGTACAGCATCAATATCGAGCTACTGGACTTGAAGAACAAAGTCCACGAGATTGTCCTGCAAATGTTGCGATACGGCGACGACGATCGCAAAATCGAGGTGAAGAATGCCCTACAGGAGGCGTCAGCGATATCAATCAGTATGAAATTTTTGAACTTAACAAAAGAAATGAAAAAGCTTCAAACAATACTGGACACTTCAAAGGAATACATCGATTGGTTCAATTCACAGTACAACGCTTCGGAACCAGTTTCACTAGCTCAAAGCGGGATCCAAAACTACACGACGAAATTGGACAGTATCAATAAGTACGTGAGCGAGACCGAAGAGATGTTATTTGAGTTCAAGGGCCTTTACAACGAGGCGACCGAAATAAACAGCAGAATCAACGTGAAACGGGACAACCTGGTGGAAACCAACGAGCAAGTTTCCGTCACCATCGGTAACGCTACTAGTCTGATCGAGATGACAGGGACGTACATGAACGGCGCGAAAAACAATCTGGAGAATCTCCCAGGGTTGAGAGACAAGCTGGTTGCTTTGAGTGAAAATCTTTCAAATAAAGAGGAAAGTTATTACAACTTGAATTATGATTACAAGGATAGGTACGTGATAACGGCTTTAGAGCACGCGGCGAACTTGACGGACTACGTTGACCAGTACGTTGGACTCTTTGAGGAGACTCGCACACGTGCAGCGAGTCCTTTGAAGGCAAGTCAGGCTTACAAGAACATCTTGGACGGTTTACATTCGGCCAGGCATGAGGTCGACGCGGCCAGGGAGATCGTCGACGATGTTTATTACAGAGTTTACACAGATGGCAATCCAAAGTCGCGGTCCATGTTGGATTCTGTAAAGGAGATCTTGGGCAGACACGCTTTTCAATTTGAAAAGACCAACGACCGCATGAAACCCGTAACGGAGACGAGGTCTGTTTTGGACGCGGAGAAGTACGGAGTTAAAGTTTTGAAAGATACTTTGAATAGCACAGGAGTGAAAGACAACGAGATCAACGTCCGACTCAGAGAGTGGCAGAGTGAAAGCAAATCTTTGCAGGAGGATCTGGAAACTTTGTTGAGGAGAAATCAAAAAATCACAGCCAAGATCCAAGAGATGAGAAAGAAGGTTGATTATTACTGGTTCGTATTATTTTTTATATTGTTGCAAAACAATTCTTAGACTATTGTTTCGTTGATTAAATGTTGTTTCTCTTTTTGTCGTTTTTAGGGAAGGCGTGACGACAAATTTGAAACCCCAACTCCACGAGTTGAAGCGCGAGGGCGACTCAAAGATAAGTTTAGCAAGCGAAAAGTTGGCTGAGGCTCAAAGCAACATCAAGCGTGCAGATTCAAAATTAATAAGTCTGGCCAATGCATCATCCAAGCGGCAGATCGAATTCATAAAGTGGAACGGCACTCTGACGGAGAAATTGCGTAAACTGAAAAACAAAATAGCCGAGGCGCGAAACACAGCGGATGGTATCAGAATATCTTTGAAGTCCGCGGAGGGCAAGCGGTGCATCAGATCGTACAGAACTGAGAATCTCCAGCCCACTACCGCCAACACCATCAAAATAACTCTCACTGTCTGTAAAAATCGTCAAGACGGAACTCTGTTCTATCTTCCAAGCAGCATCAATGGCGATTTCCTTGCGATCGACATGGTCGATCGTAGGATTCGATTTTTGTGGAACGTGGGAGGTGGTACTGGATACGTGACTCATCCAGAGGTGCTCGAGACCGGCTCAGTTTACGAGGAATCAAGCTGGTACCAGATCGAGGCCAACCGGAATCATCACGTGGGAACTCTGAGCGTGCGCAAACAAATTTCGACTACCGGAAAGTTCTTGCCAGTTTTGAATAAAACGAGTGCAGAATTTGGTCGCTTCGATGTGGCCGCGATGGACCGAATCTGGGTTGGTGGGGTACCCGACTATCCGGATGTACAAAGACAGGCGGTGGAACTGGTGGGCACCAACGGCCTGGCTGGCTGTGTGCACCAGGTGGTTCTAGACGACCGGCAGATAGGGCTGCACAATTTCGTCAGCACGTCGCCAAACAACGCCTGCGAGCCTTGTGTCGAGGGTGCAGAAACAGTTAGGGATGATCTGGCTTACCACTTCAACGGTCAGGGATACGCGGTCAGAAACAAAGTGTCATCCGGACCCTACGACAAGTACAACTTCGGGGTTTCTCTGAATTTCCGTACCTTCGATGAGAACGCTCTCTTGTTCCTTGCCATCAATCAGGAGACCGAGGAACATGTGATGCTGTTTTTAAGGGACGCCAGAGTTGTTCTTCATATTCGCTACGGTGGAAATGTGAGCATGGAGATGGTGTCTGCAAACAGGTACAATACCGGTCAGTGGACCAAGGTTGACGCCTTCAGACAGTACCACCTCAGAAAGAACATCGAGAAATGCATCCTGAGCGTGGGTGGTGAAAACGACAAGAAAATCGGCGCACCCAATCCGCAACCGAAGAAGGAACACGTTCCGGATCTGGCGAAAGCGAAATATTATATCGGTGGTGTTCCACCCAGCTTTGACAGCGGTGTTCTTGATTTTTCTCAAAAGATATCTTTCCTCGGGTGTATGTCGAATATTGTTGTCAAGGAGGGATACGATCCCATGGCTGAACAGTTTTATGGGGTTGAACCGACCTGTTCCCAAAAACCTGTTAGAATCGTTGGATTCTATGGGGATGGTTACTTGGAACATGCTGCTTTCTCGTTGAAGAAAATATCGTCAACTTTGGGATTTTCCTTTAGGACCACACAAAAAAGTGCCATGTTTATGCTATCGACTTTCAGGGGCCAGGAGAATAGGTTGTTGGAAACTTCAAAGAATGATAAACAGTTGATGGTATGTAATTTATTTTATATTTCAAAAATAAATGAAAAAAGTATTTTGTTATTGTTCTTCTTATTTAATTATGTTTTTCTTTTTAGATGGACAATTATTATTCAGTTGTTCTAGTGAACGGGCAAGTTCAAGTGCGCCTGAATGCTGGCAAGGGAGAAATTACTTTGCAGACTAACGTTACATATAATGACGGCAAATATCACACCGTGGTAATCTTGAAGAAACGAAAAGATGTTGAATTGAGAATAGATGACACGCATCAAGTTAGTGGAAAACTGCCTTCGGGAGCAGCTATCAAGGCACCAGAATTAAACGGCGGGTTGTATTTTGGTGGATTGCCAGTTTTGATAAATGATACCTCGATGGTTGCCACCTGTACGCCTTTGTATGGTGCAATGAAGGATGTGTTCTTCGATGAGCAGTAAGTATCGTTAATTGTTTTTGAGAAATTATCGTTAGAATTTTTATGTGATTTTAGAATGATTTTTGTTTTATTTATTGCAGATTAATATCGTTTGACAAAGCAACAATTTTTGAGCACGCTTTGATTGGAAGATCGGGACCGAAAATGGGAAAAGATCCAATCAGTTATCAGCCTATCTCTGCATCTTTATCTCGCAGTTTGTCAACTCAACCTGAAGGCTGTCAAAAAGTGCCATACTATTCGTTGGAACCGGGTGCTTTAAAATTTGGAGACAAGATGTATAGCCACACACAACTTTACTTGAATTTCAAAAAATTTTGGGACAAAAAGTATTCCATTGAATTTGATTTCCGGACGTATTATCCGAATGGGTTATTGTTTATTACTCCAGTAAGTTAAAAAAAAAGTAATGTCTTTTAAGTATAAACTATACATTTTGATTAATTTTATCGTTAATTTTTAGGGCATAAAACAAAAACACTACTTTGCAGTCATGTTACAAGACGGTCAGCTGTCAGTTTTGGTAAAGAGTAGGCAGAAAAAAGAAATGGTTTTGAAAAGTCGATTCAACGATGGCAATTGGCATCACATAACGATAAATCACATCGACAAGAAGCTCACCTTGTTAGTAGATTCACAGAAACCAAAGACTATAAAAGTGCCAAGAAAAATAGGATTGGCATCGATGATGTACATCGGTGGATTACCTGAAAGCGGCACACCACTGCCTGAACAAGTCGTAGTCAGGGCAGAAACGTTGAAGGGTTGTATAAGGGGATTGCGAGTCAATGGTAATATTTATGATATGGTCGGGTCTACTAGTAGAGCGTACAACGTGGGACAGTGTTTCCCAAACGTTGAAAGTGGAGCTTACTTCCAGGACGAAGCTTATGCTGTATATGGTAAATTTATAACTATGTAAAAATAACAATATTCATTGTGAATTTAAACGATAACTTATAATTTTTTTTTGCAGATAATAAATTTAATTTAGGGCCAACATTTGAGATCGAATTGGAGTTCCGAACTTCAGAGACGACGGGAGTGTTGATGTCCACTGCGAGTCTTGCAGGATCGCCCGCGTTGTCCTTGGAATTGAATAATGGCAAAATAATAATGTCCAGTGATTTTCCTAGCGGAGAGCCTATCTCCATCGAGCAAAACTTTGCGAGTCCATACAGCATTTGTGATAATCGATGGCACAGGGTCCAAGCGACTTATAATCATGAAGGATTCGCTCTGAAGGTCGATGACTTGTTACAGAAGTATAACTTCTCGGTCGTCGATAGCCAACAGTATCCTGTATCTTTTACTAGTCCATTGTATATTGGTGGGATACCAGGTATGTACATTGTTTTAAATAAATTCTTAAACATTTAAAAATATTCTAATAAGATTTTAATTTATTGTTTGTTTCTCATTTCAGCATCTGTACCCACTGGTAGTTTAATAAATAGAGATCATTTTAATGGTTGCATGCGAAATATTGCGATTGAAAAAATGAAGAAGGATTGGACGGGCATGATTGAATTACATAATATTCATCTGAGTTCTTGTCCTATTCAGTAACAGGCGCAACACCTCGAGTTTTTATTGTTATCCAGCCCCAAAGACTGCCATCATAAGGCTGCGCATTTTAATTGAAAACATAATAAATACTATAATAAATTTTTTAATAGAGAACTGTCGAATCGATTTACAATCCAAGAAATTACAGCTTTTGTTCAGAGCATTGTAGACATCTCTTTGATTGGAATTTCTTTTGCTATTAAAAAACATTCATTTAAAATATTAATTTAAAAGTAATAAGATGCATGTTTTGTTATTTCACAAGTCAAAGTACGGTTAAAAAGTATGAAAAATAAAACATCAGAAGCCGAAAGATGCTAAGATTTATTTTGACAAGTGTGCGTAGTTTCGTCATATGTAAGAGACGCATCCTCGTTTTTTTTTTTATTAATCAAATTTTTGCTTCGAGCATGTACGAACTCAATAATGCCATGTAATATTGTTTATAAGTTTTCTCTCTTTTGTGAATCAGTATTTATTAATTATTGAAATAATTATATTTATTTATGGTATTGTAATTTAATGAATTATGAAGACAGAGTCGAACAGAGATACTATGTTTTGTACTTTTGATAACATTTACGAACGCATTAGAATGATTGTTGATGCAAAATTCATTGAAAATAATCTTATCGATTGAGTCGATGAGCAGAATGTTAATGCATATTGTAAAAAGAAATTAAATAAATTTAGTTAATGAAATTATTGATTTACTTATCTCTCACCCTAGAAATAAATTATACTTATTTATTTACCCTCATAATTAAGTTCATTTTTATTTATTAAAATCAACGAAAATGAAGATTTCAATTCGAAGGTATTTATCTCGAGAAAACAGAGGTAACGGTTGTTTGTGTTTTGAAATGTTAATGGACAGTAAACACCTCACGCTGCGCGAGGTATTTACATTTTAGATACAATCTAATTTTCCAATTTTCAATTATTAAATGCTAATAACTTTGTACATAACATATTCTGGCATGAACTTTTTGTAGCCCTAAAAAGGACTTATTTTTTTTAATCGAACATAACATTTGTCTGCATTCGTGCTTATTTTTCTTAATTTATTCAATATAAATATTTTATTTCTTAATCACATATTAAACAAGTTTGTTATTTTACAAATAAATTAAACGAAGTATTACAAATCTTTGTTAAATAAAGGAACATAGTACTGAAAAAAGTAATCTTATTTGGAAGCTTTCTTGGGAGCTTTGGGCTTCGCAGTTGGCGACTTCATTGACTTCTTTTCCATTGAGGCAGTTCTCTTGAGTGATTTCTTCTCCTTGTCAGCTTTTGATGTTTTGGCACTGGCCTTAGATTCCTTCTCTTTGGACTTGGACGACTTCTTTTCATCGACCTTGATGGTTTTCTTCATTACAGGTCCTAGCTTGAAGGAACCAGTGGCACCTTTGCCGCTTGTTTGCACGAGGTCGCCCTTTTCCACAGCAGTCTTGAGATACTTTTTGATCAGGAAGTTTGATTTGACGACATCAAAGGTGAAGTTGGATGACATGTACTTCTTGATGGCCTGGACAGACGAACCTCGACGTTCGTTGAGAGTCTCGATAGCTTCGATTATCATCTGAGACGTTGGTGGATGGTTGGCTTTTGCAGTTTTCGTTGCAGTTGTTGTAGTTGTAGATGCCATTTCGACTTTGACTTCAGACTGATGGATATCGTCAGCTCGAGGGCTCTATATGAAAAAAAACTGAATGCATATGGAATCGCTCAATTTATAGAATTAGCACGTACCATGACGAAAGACTCGTTCGTTTATTGAATTTGATTGGCTAGATCAAATCCTTCTAACGGTTTTTTTAAACCTGAAGAAAATTTGCACCAACTTGTTTTGACTGTTGAATGTTTTTCTTGATTAATTTAATTGATTATTTAAAGACTTACTAGAAAAGATTTGTTCGAATCATCTACCTGGATATCAAATTCGCAGATATTTGTATTCAATTTAGGATATTTATTTAAATGTATTGATTATTTGTACTTGTTTATCTTTTATCATGTCGAACTAAGGGATACAAGAAAACAGTTGAATGTTGTTTGTTGAAAGGTTACTTTATTTCAAAATAGAAATTAAAACATTTTTAAATATAAATTTACATAGTCAAAAGAAAAATAAATCGATAAAATGAAATATTAGTTCAATCAAAAGTTAATTTTGTTAGTAGACAAATGAACCAAAGATGAGATTACTCTTATATGATTATTTTCTAATACTCATATAATTTCACGGAATATAATTATATTTTAAAACTCGATTGAAAATTCTATGAACGATTTTACGATTTTGTTTTTATTATCACTTTGATCCCCTGAAATAGGAAATTAATAATTCAGACACTTAGTACTTTGTAATATTGATTATATTTAGTTTGAATCAATTGGTGGCCCTTAAAAGGGCCGATTGGTTTTCTTGCTGGTGTTTTTTTTTTGAGTTCTCAAGTCCTGGGGTGACGCCAATAAATGCTGATCAGTTCCTTATCCTCCAAATCCGTACAAAGTGCGACCTTGACGTTTCAATGCGTACACAACGTCCATTGCTGTTACTGTCTTCCGTTTAGCGTGTTCGGTGTAAGTGACGGCGTCACGGATCACGTTTTCCAGGAATACTTTGAGAACCCCACGTGTTTCCTCGTAGATGAGTCCAGAGATACGTTTCACTCCACCTCGGCGTGCGAGACGACGGATGGCGGGCTTAGTGATACCCTGAATGTTGTCACGCAAAACCTTGCGATGACGTTTGGCTCCTCCTTTACCAAGACCCTTTCCTCCTTTACCACGGCCTGACATCGTTTCAATCTTTTTAATTTTTCAAGTATCCGAACTAACAGAACTGATAAACAAATTCTCCAAATTTTTGCCCTTTTATACGAAAAAAATTCGAGCGCGACCCCCCACCACTTTGTTGCAGCCAATCAGAGCGCGCGAAGCCCCACTTCAAATTTCTAACCAATGAAAAAAAAGTGTAGGTCTATAAATAGCGATTTTTTGGCACTTGAGAGTTTATCTGTCGTCTTCCCAGTGATCACGAAGTATCTCCTTACCATGGCTCGTACCAAGCAAACTGCCCGCAAGTCAACCGGAGGAAAGGCTCCTCGTAAACAACTCGCCACCAAGGCCGCCCGCAAGAGCGCGCCCGCCACCGGAGGTGTGAAGAAACCACATCGTTACAGGCCCGGAACCGTTGCCCTTAGAGAGATCCGTAGATATCAGAAGAGCACTGAGCTCTTGATCCGCAAACTTCCATTCCAGCGGCTTGTGCGAGAAATCGCTCAAGATTTCAAGACAGACCTGCGATTCCAGAGCTCTGCTGTCATGGCCCTTCAAGAAGCTAGCGAAGCATACTTGGTCGGACTCTTCGAAGATACCAACCTCTGCGCTATTCATGCCAAGAGAGTAACAATTATGCCGAAAGACATCCAATTGGCTCGCAGAATCCGTGGCGAAAGGGCGTAAATGATAGAATCAACCTCCGATTAACCGAACTGACAAACTGAACTAACAAGAAAAACCAATCGGTCCTTTTCAGGACCACCAATTATTTTACACAAATATGTTGATTATATTATAAAATCAGACTGATTTTAATCAGTCTTTGACTTAATAATCATTGTCGAGTTGAAAAGTCAACTTTTAAATTTAATTTAAGTAATTATTGCAATACGTGAGTTGAAGTAATATTGATCTATATGCATTGTAACGAAAATTCTGATTGATGTGAGAGTTCATTATTCAAAGACTTTTAAAATTAGTAATTATAACTAATTTGAAATAATTATTTGATGTTAGTACCAACTTCATTTTTATTAAAGAAAATACTTATACATTAACTTGTATAATATTTGTTGTTTAAAGTGATTCATTAATTTAAAGAAATGGCTAATTATTTGAATTCGTATATTGCTTGTTTAAATTTTTGTTAATAACTTTGAAAATTATTAAAGCTAAAGTCCATCTAGCAAATGTTATTGCATACCAGGAAAGATACCATACCAGACTCATTGAAAATTAAATTGTTTCATAAGTTAAAAAACATTTAAACGGCCAGTTATTAAACAAAATGCATTTTTAATTTAACACTATACAAAAAAAGAAAATTTCAAATAAAGCAAAAAAGGAAGTCCATTTTTAACTTTTGAAATTTAAATTAAAAATTGTAAAAGTATAGTAATTAAGGAATAAGAAATACTTATTTCAAATTCTCGTACAAATGAATTTGGTAAATATTATTGAATTCAAATTTAAAAGCTTATATGATGTTTGAGTTCTTTGTTGTATTTAAACTTGAAAATACCATGCAAAACACTGGAACTATATTAAGTATTCATTAAACTTCAAAATATAATTAACAGTTTTTCACGTATATTTTTGATGTTTATAAATTATTATGATCAAATTATAACAATATTATTCAAATTGATTATTGATTAAACCTTTATTTAGTCTTAAACATTCAAAAACGATGACTTTTGATAGCCAAGATTGTCTTACTCCATTATTTTACAAATTAATTAATGGAAAATTGTTCACATTTATGAAATAACATTTTGCATTGAAAACAATTTTTCAAAACTCTAATCAATTATTGTTATAATTCAAAATTTTAATTTCGATAATATACAAAATATCCTTCATAAGAAAAATGTGGTGGCCCTGAAAAGGGCCGATTGTTTCAGTTGTTATTTCTCAGTTATTCCATCCCTTAATTTTTTGCGTCATGTTTAATCCTTCTTGTCAGTTTTCTTCGGCAACAAAACTGCTTGAATGTTGGGAAGTACACCACCTTGTGCGATTGTCACGCCGGACATCAATGTGTTCAACTCCTCATCATTTCTGATGGCGAGTTGAAGATGACGAGGGATGATCCTTGTCTTTTTGTTGTCGCGTGCAGCGTTTCCGGCGAGTTCTAGTACTTCGGCAGTTAGATATTCCATGACGGCGGCTAAATACACGGGCGCACCAGCTCCAACGCGCTCGGCGAAGTGGCCCTTTTTCAACATCCGATGTATACGTCCAACAGGGAACTGAAGGCCAGCTCGCGATGAGCGAGACTTTGACTTCGCCTTCGATTTTCCACCTTTGCCACGTCCAGACATCTTGATCGTTCGAGTTTGTAATAACTTTGTCACAAGGCGACTCACAAGGCTATGAACTACGGGCGCGATAACAGCCGCTTATGATAACTTCTGCGTAACCTTGGCGCGCCAATCAAAACTAATAACTCAAATTTGTGTTTTAATTGGCGCGGATGTTGCCAAACTAATTCATTAAGCCGGGCAATTTTTGTTCTGTGACAGTTTAGTTGTAATGTGTCAGTTCGATAACGATGGCTCGTACAAAAGCCATCCAAAAATCATCGGCAAAAGTTGATGCACCCAACACCTCACATAAAGTCAAACTAGGATATGTGGAGGGGCATCGCCGCAAAAAGATCATTCAGTCTTATAAATCATATATCTACAAAATTCTCAAGCAGATTCATCCACAAACTGAGATTTCATCGAAAGCAATGCAAACGATGAACGACTTTGTCTATGATCTATTCGAACGTATTGCTAATGAAGCTGCTCAATTGTGCCAAATTTCTAAGCGTCCTACATTAATGTCTAAGGACTTTGAAACTGCCTGTAAATTAATTCTTCCTGGCGAATTAAGCAAACACGCAGTTAACGAAGCAACAAAAGCACTCACGAAGTACAACAATACTAAGAATCAATAATTTTATTTATTATTGTTATATTTGTTCCTTTAAATTTATGTTGATGAATTATATTTATTTAATCGAAAAATGATTACAAAAATTATGGAATTAAGAAAATATTTAATGCTTCTTGTCCCAAAAAAGGCTCTTCTTAGAGCCACCACATTCGTAATTACAAAGAAAATTTTCTGTATTACAAATAATTTGTATAACTAATTATTTAATCGGAATGTTAAATTTGAACTTTCAAAAATTGTAACCTAGAATGAGTATAACTCGAACAATTTAATTTATTGCTCAATTGCAATTTCGACTGTAATTCTTCTTCTATATATTTAAGTGATTCGAAATCAAATTAAATTGAATACAAAGTTGATCGCATCCATTAAGTAAAACAAATATTGATGTTTTTCAAAAACATTTTTATTCATTTTGAAACAAAACTCCATCAATCGTATACTTCTCAAATAAATACAATTATTTGATTTGATATACAAATTTACTATGGATAAGAATAAATTAATTTACAACTTTGATAATTGAGCATTGAAATGTGACTTGATTATAGTTAAAGACTATTTCCTTCTGAAAGATTGCATTAGAATTGTTTTTTGAAATTAAAATTTTTTAGTTAATTACGCAGACAAACCAAACTCGACAATTTTTCTGATTTTTATTTTCAATTGGAATGCTTAATTTAAAAGTATATTATAGACTTATACTAATTCAACTGTAATACTGATGTACATTTACGAAATAAAATTTTCAATTCAAAAAAGGATCTTTCTCATATTTCTATGAATATGTTGAAAGGTCCCTTTTTTAAACACAACAATTAAAACTTTTAAGATTAAATGATTAAATTGTTCAATTTTATTACAATTTCCTTCAGGCCTGATTGATTCTTTGACTCGACCAAGTTTTTAGTCTGACAACAAAATACATTGTACATATTTAAGAATTCAAGTTTGTAATAAATACACGCAAAATCAAAAGATCTGACTACTCTAATCAGGAGAAAAATATTCTATCTGTACAAATTTATAATACAAAACAAAATTAAATCATCTTTATAACATCAAGATTGATCATAAAAAAATATATATACCGTTGCACGTAGATCTCTGCAATGTGTAACAATCAATCTCACATGTACAACGTTTTGTGCTAAATCACGTTTACAAGCGTTTTTATGAGCTATTGAATATTTCATTATCGCAAAACAACAATTAGACTAATTTTACCATCATTTCATTTTGGAAAAACTCCGGTTCCTTCTTGTAAAAACTTTACATGAAGAAACAATTTTTTCGTTTACAAGCTTAATTTCTCAAAAAGTAAAAATAATAAATACTTGCTATAAAAATTTAGGCTCATGAGTTATTATCATTGTGAAAAGTAAAAGTTTTTTTAACTTTCTTTGTTAGTCATGGCCTCTCGTTCATATTTCTGTTTTAAATAATTAATCTTCCGTATATTGTACTACAACGCCTAGTGACTCCGCGTCCTCTTCGTCGATTTGAACTGCTTCGGTTGCCGTTTCAGTTGATGCAGATGTTGCCAGACCGTTTCTCAGTGAGCCGTTAGCTGTCAGAGTTTTTCCTGAGTCATGCTGTACGGACGCTTTTGAATTTTTTTCAGTTGTTTGTGCCGGGCATTCAAAATGCACGCAATGGAACACCTTAAAATAATATGTTATTATAGTTAAGATCATATTTTTACCCAAGTTTCCTATTTACTTTCTACATTCTTTGAATACAAACCTCATTTGCTGTATTCCTAGTACCAACGATACGAATGAAAACAATTGGATTTTTATAATCGAAAGTAAGAGTTTGCCATGACCGACAAGCTTCCCTCGTTTTATCCACTACTAAATCCCAGTTTTTGTTATTACCAGAAACTTCAACATAATATGAATAAGTGCGATCATCACAGTCCCAGAGCAATAATCTAAAAATATTAGTTTTAAATTAAATGCCCAAAAACCAGCATCTTGTAACTCAAATTAAATCTTATAAATTCTTATAAAAATCTTACATTATTAATCTGTTAAAATTACCTCATAGAGTTGATAATGTAAGGCTGTCCCAATTGAATTATAATGCAGCCAGTATTGAGTTGATGGCATGTATAACCCAATTCCAAATCATAATTCAGCGTATCTCCATTCAACAACGATTTTCGTGATCTGCACAATGAGAACAATTATATCAGAAAATAAATTCAAATGATCTATCAAATTAACATCGTCTAAATGAATTGGATCAAATAATGGAATTATATTACTATAAACTGTAAACACACAAACAAAATTTGCAATACCTGCTTACGCCTTCGATCACACTGGCACTTCTTTCATAAGTTGCAACATTCTGAGTTGGTACGACAAAACCGTTACTGAACTTTTCCATTTGACTTGTGTAATATGCTTCAAAACTCACGATATGAAATACCTGGAATAAAAATGGCAAATTTCAGAAGCTGCAAATATTTTGTCTATATAATTATAAAGAAATACTGTAACTGAGTGTAATTAACCTTATTAACTGTGTTGTTGGTTCCAACAATTCGAATGTAAGAAACTACTCGAGGTTCGAAATATAAATACTGCCAACTCCTACAAAAATATTCCGTATGATCTATGACTCTAACCCAGTCTTTCAGGTCCATAGAAACCTGAAATTAAATTTCAATAAGCATTAATCAGTTTATGAAATATTTTCTTTCACACAAAGAGAATAAAATTATGTTATTCTGATATTAATTATCACCTCTACATAATATGAGTACGAACGAATATCTCGATCCCAAAGTAACATTTTCATATGGTTAATGATGCACTGTGTTCCTAGTTTAATCAATATTGCTTGACTATTTGATTCAGTTATGGCGTGTCTTGTGTATCTAAAATCACAATTAATATAGTACATATAATAATTATATGATCGTTCCTGTAATTAACATACTCGTTTCGTACCCACGCTCCATATCATAATTATGACTATCTCCATTCAACAAGTAGGATCGCATTTCTCCTTGCAAAACTTCTGCGCCATGTTTCAAGTGGACCACGTTCTCGTTGACTAATAATTTTCCCCTGTAATTGAGTTCTGAATTCTTCGTTGTAGTGTTTGCAACAATCGCATCCAGGATCATCTCCGCAGAAACCAATCCACTTAATCTCACAACATTTAACAAGTCCGTGATGGCTATTAAACTTAATCTAACTTGAGCTGTTACAAAAAAATGTTATAGAGTTAATTTATGGAAAGAAAAAACATACTCGACATAACTGAGTGACATGAAATTGATATTGAGATTACTTAGAACTGCGTCGGGATTGACGCCAGGATTGGCTTTAACCCACCGGCAAACAGCTTGAAATATTTCAATTTCCGGCGCGAAAAATGAATCTCTAGCGATCAGTTCGTTCAAAGCTGACGCGCTGAGTTGCAAGAAATTTTCATGATGAATGATTTCCACGGCATGCTTATCCATATACTCGTAACAAACCTGCAACATTTTATTCATGTTAACATATAAGTGCTTCGGTGATTTTACCAATCTTTGAATTTCATCTTACCTTTGTTAGAAACGTTAGCTGATAAAGTCTAGCGGCGTCGAATATCAAACACACGTTCTTGATACGCAAGATCTCGTGCAAGTAGTGCGAGATAGACAGTTCCAATTCCGGAAACCCGTATTGGTGAGCCAATCCTAAAATATCAAGGATCACCTGTAATAAAAAAAAGCGTATAACCAATTTTTTTCTTTGGATTTAATTTAAAATGGGTGACACAGATTTTAAACTTCTATTTTATTCAACTGCAGATGCAATATCAAGAGTACAATCACTTTTATCTACAATTGATAGAAGCTAACGAGGTCAACTAAAATAAGTAATTTAGTAATCATAAAGCTATTAATTTCAACGGTCTTTTCTTTTTAGACTAGTTTGTTATTAGCGTAAATTCAATCCATTTGATAAAACAGAATTAGAATTCACACTTTTGATTCATTTTAATTCTAAAATTTGAATTTGACAAGTCACCTCTTCTTTTGAATCAGCCAATGACATCTGACCAGTATAAATATATTTTAATAGCATCTCAAAGGCAGGCCTAGTGGCACCTTGCAGTTCTATTTCCTGCTGACTGGACTCTTTAAGGCCTCCAAACAAAAGTGCACGAAAGTATTGGCTTCTCGCAGCAAGGATTACTTTGTGTCCGTTGAACCTCTGTCCACAGACAATAAGCGTTACATCAGAATAATCATCCGATAAATAGAGTGCACCGATATCGTCGGACAGGCTGTTCATATGCTCAATCTCTCCCGTTGACGGGCTCAGTCTGTGGTGTGAGCTCATGTTCTTTTTTTTTTTTTTATTATTCTCCACGCCAAGATCTGCAAACAAACTCGTGTTCAGTTTTTGTTTTCCAAATTTAAAAATGATAAAAATAAATAGAATTGAAATAGAATCGAAACAAAATAGAAACAAAATAGAATTTAAAAAATTGAAATACAGAAGATCTTATGTAACAAAAAAAACGAAACTGTTTACAACTACTAATTATGTAATTCCTGTAATAAAAGATTGTAAACAAATGACAACCGAGACAGACCATTTAAAAAAAACGTCAATGAGATAGAAAAAAGTTTTTTTTTCAACTCCGGTGATGTCATTTTTTTAACATTAGATAATTGCTATCAATCACGCGTGTACAATTTGACAAGACTTTAACCTTTGAATGACAGTGTTTCCGGATTCTTTTAGTTCAGTTCTTGCTATCGCTCTTCCGTCCTCCTTTTTGTTTCCTCGTCAAAACAATCATTCTGGTGAGTATTGGTCAATCACAAGGCAACATTCATTGAGCACTGTTCATCCAGCTTCACCATGTTTCTCAAAAGAAACAAAAACAAAATCAAAACAAATCGATCTCAATAATTTTGTGCATAACTCCAAAGTGTCACGTTTGATCAACAAACTAGAAGCTTCTCTGGGAATTTCTCTTCGTTATTGTTTCCCCCGTTTCCAACATTGATTTACAGGCAATTAACTTCGGTCCAAATGTCAAACGCTCCAAACAATAATGCGTACGATAAAACCCCGATCTGTTATTATTAATTCATCAGATGTGCTTTTCGAAAATAATCACAACAGTCGAAATTAGCGGTGCTCGGAAAACCACGCCAACCGGCCTGAGATTTGTTTATTTTCGTCAGCCACTCGGGTGATAGACAAAGAGGAGATGATCTCAATGACGCAGATGGCGCTGCGAGCGCTGCTGCGCCGTTGCGTGCAAATCCGGTACTTTTTGTTTCATATTTTTGTGTTATTCACACACGTTTGCACACGCTTTTTCTCCTCTATCCACGGTTTTGCATAGGAATAAAGTTTTTTTGCATTTCGTTGGAACTTGAAATTGTTAAGCAGTTGAGAATCATTGTCGATCATTGTCGATCGGCCATTCTAAAATTGCTGGTTTATTTAACAAAAAGGTATTTTTGCAACATATTTCCTACATGCTTTGTCTCAGTTCTTTTACGTTCAACCTTTGCAGTGTATTGTTCAAATGATAAGTGAAAAATAATATTTCTTTGTGCTATTCACAACAGATTTTTTTTCTCAAAGAACCTGCAACAAAATTGGAATCATTTAATTTAAGTTATTGTAATGTATCTTATATTTCGATCTCAATTCCAACGGTATTTTTAGCACACGTGATAATAGGAATCTAAAGCAAACAAAATCTCTTTTATTCGAAATTGTAATTTTTGCCCCACCTAACCTAAAAAAAAGCTAACGGTTCCATTCAATTGATTGTTTATTTTTGGAAAATTTGTTTCAACACAAGAACGTGAATTATTTTTGTTATTTTTCAGTTTCATTCAAATCTTGTTCTAATCCGACTGCAGTGCCATCTGAAAGCTGTTGCGATCACCAACGAGGAGTCGATCGCAGAGATTTGTTGCGACCCGTTGGTCATACGTGCGTGTGATGTATGATCTAGTAAAATAAAATATTTAAAATGGCAGCGACAAGAAGGTTGAAAAAGGTGACTTTTTGAATTGAATAACAGTGTTGTTGGTGTATTCTTAAGCTCTGAAACGTGCGAATTAAAATTGTCCGCATGCTGATTTCCTTGGCGAACAGGCAGCTAGGCTATTTGTTTGATTTCACACACGTCACTGTTTACGATTCAGAGCCGCTCAATTAGTCAACAGAAGTTTGATTCGTTGCAAATTTTTCATGACTCGTGATTTTCCTCAATGTTTTAGCGATTTCAAACAGTCGGCAACAATCAGGTTCGCACGTTTCAGCTGTCTTTTGACCTCATTCTCATTGACTCGTGTTTTATTTTTTCAGGAACTGGAGGACCTCAAGTCATCTCCAATAAAAAATTTCACCAATATCCAAGTAGACGATTCAAATATTTTAACCTGGCAAGGACTGTTATTACCCGTGAGTTTAAATACTGGTGTCATTATTTATCGTTCGTCTGACAACCACGACCGTCTCATTTCATCATAATTTAGATCAAAGTGGCTCTCATTTTTTATGCACAATATTTTTAGATATTTACTTGATGTGTAATACCGTGAAGTTGGTTGATCATCTGGAGATTAAAGATTATCTTTTTTCTTTTTTTTTTCCTTAAAAAAAGTTTACTAAAGTTCATTCACTAACTTAAGACAAAGAGATGGTAACACTTTTCAGATTTTTATTAAAAAGATGAGTGCAAAGTCGTGCACTTTCGACTAAATCAATTTTTTGTAACTTTTTTAATCAATCTTTTTTTTATTGATGAGAGAGGATTACCAATATATTTAATTTTGTTCGACATTCCTTCATTGGAAACTTGTTTATTAAAAGCCAATACAGACATTTTCTGAATGTTTTTCCTTGAAGTTGAAGAATATAGATGATTGGTAAACGTTTCAAAAACAAAAGAATAAAGAAACGTTTTTTAAATTAAAAATTCATTGCCCACTTTGGTTCAAATTTACCTTACATATATCAATCAGATCATTCGAACAAATAAAACTGTAATATGTTTGTTTTGTTAAAAATTGCATATCATAAGATACTTACTCTTACAACTGAACTAAATTTTGTATTTGAAAACAGTTATGTGTTACCCGTTTAACAACGGGTATACAAAAAGAACAATTGTTGTCTCTCAGAAGGATATTTACTTTTATTGTCGTCTCTGAACTTTTATCTGTAATAATCGCTTAGTTGCGCCAAAAGCTATAAAGAAGTTACCTGAAATATTCACCTTGTCGAATAAACGTTACCAGCTGAACTTTTTCGGTACATTATTTATCGTTTTGTTTCTTTTTTGTTTGTACGTCAATGACGTGCAGCGAAGCAAAGGTCGAATAAAAAATTAACTCTTGAGTATCAGCACCAAGTTTTTAAACAGTCGTCAAAGGATTAAACAGGTTTGTTTCCGAGGCATTAAAATTTTAAAGGGCAAAGAAGCGTTGCATCGCAACCTGACTATAACTATAATTGAAGATTTCGTTACAGATGCTGGTTCTTTGCTTTACGAAAGTTTGGTGGAGTTGGTTGGGTTGAGAGTTTGGCCCTTTGGGTAAACGAATATCAGCTTGTATTTTTCTTCTCATCAGTCAAAATATCATCAAAAAACGACAAACAAATTTGTTCGAAGGATCTTGTTGAAAAGTTGAGATGAATTAATTTTCAAGTCAGGATGTCAACAAATTAAGTTGAATAATCTAAGGTGAATGCGAGAAAATTCTGAAAAGAGTTCGTAAGACTAAAAGGCGCGTCTTCTGCTAATGCTTTGGGCACACGAGAAAAAAGAAAAAACCTCGCGAGATGCATTTCATACGCACAGCCCGTGTAATCCAAAAGAGAATTGTGTCCACAATAAAGTGGAATAAAGTAGTACACGGCTGTACTTCGCCAAAGCGTCTTTCGTCCGATATCATTCTGTTAGTTTTAATCCTGGATTAAAAATATTTGACCGTAGTTTTTGTGCGTGAATTTGTACGTACGTTGTATCTCTCATTTTTGTAGTTTTTTGTCATTTTCTTTTTTTTTCTTTTTTTTTTTTTTTTTTTTTTTTTTTTTTTTTTTTTTTTTTTTTTTTTTTTTTTTTTTTTGTTTTTTTTTCCTTGTTTTTTTCTTTTTTTTTTTTTTTTTTTTTTTTTTTTTTTTTTTTTTTTTTTTTTTTTGACAAGTTTTCTTTGTGAAGATGAGAGTAACGTTAATAACAAAGTTTGTTCTACTATTTTAGGATAATCCACCGTACAACAAAGGAGCATTTCGCATCGAAATCAATTACCCGGCGGAGTATCCCTTCAAGCCACCGAAAATAAATTTTAAGACCAAAATCTATCATCCGAATGTTGATGAAAAGGGACAAGTTTGTTTACCTATCATCAGCGCTGAAAATTGGAAACCCGCTACGAAAACGGATCAAGGTCAGTTCTAGAGGCTAATTGCAATTTCAAGTACCACGGATCTTTGTAAATGCTGCCGCTTGCAAACGCTTTCATGTTGTAGCCGACCACTTTCAAATGTGTTTGGTCAGAGTTTGAATTTTTCCCCACTTAATCGCTAATTGTAACTTCATTCAGATTATCAATGAAATCATAAGTTAGTCAGATTGCAAGGTAATTTTTAATTGAAATAAATAATGATGACACTTTATTATTAAAAAATATTATCGTTATGAAATTCGCAACTTCTATTTGAATGAAATATTAGTTATTAACAAGGTTAATTGGTGAAAAACTTCAGACTTAATTGATATATTTCTATTGTTAAAAAATGTGAATCAGAATCAGCCAGATTTGGAATTTGAATTCATTATAATTTAATTCTGTTTCTATTGTTGAAAAATGTGAGAAGCAAATAATGTATCTTTGGATGGTACTCAAGTTTTGATTGACGCGGGGAAATTGTTGCACATAGGGAGGGTATATTTCAACACTAAAAATCCGATTTGAACGTAAAATGATACGTTTAAAATGTTTCTATGTATTTATTTTGGAAGATAAAATTGCGAAAGGAAATTTGAATAGTAAAACTTGGAAGAATAAATAAGGAGATCATGAGAACACATAGTTTTGTTAGGTATGAAATATTCAATTTACTGCCGATGTGTGCATAAAAGAAATGTAAAAAAGAACTTGAGCTGAAATAATATTAAAAGGATAAAAGAGGAGAATAGCAAATAAAAGTACACCTTGAATTATATTGATATTTTTGTTACATTCTTATATAACTCGGCTGAGGGAATTTAATTTTGAATCAAACTTATAAAAATATTGTAAATTTTAAAATGTATTTTAAAATTTTAAAATATTGTAAAGAATGTCAGACAAATTTTATTTATTCAATTCGAATTCATAAATAATGTTTTTTTTATTAAAACTTGATACCCTGACGAGACGATTTCATATAAAAATTCATAAGAGAATTTAATCTTGTAATTTTACATTCTGTTTTTAACGCTTCTCACATTTCGCCAATACCAAAATCTATAAGCACTTCATCACGGGAGATTGATCATATAAAGAACAATATTCAAATTAAACAATCAACTTGCCTCACAATGAAATCGCACTTTTATCTTTCACGCAAACACATACAAAAAGCATTCTTTTACAATCAGTAGGTAATTCAATTACTCAACGATTTTTATGGCAAACAACTCATTCGGATTACACGAATCGGAAACAGACGTGTTGAAGTGAAACAAAAGTTGTTTTTTGTTTCACTTCAAAAGTTGGTCAGTAAAAAATAAATGATTAAATTAAAAATAAAAAGCAATATTTTAAGTTTAAATGCAGTGCTTAACTGTTTTTGTATATATTTCGTTTGGTTTTTGTTGCAATGTGTTCGATTTTCATTTACAATTCAAAATCTTGCAAACTGGCCTCCAAATTGCACGAGTGTCAGTTTCCGAATTCATTTGAGAATCCATTTATTGTCTACTCTGTAACTCATATCGAATCATCCAAATTTGTGTTAAATTAGAGGATATACATTGCACTTTCCCAGGTAACACTCGCATGGCAGATGTTACCCGGTACAAAATTTATTACACTTGGCACTTGGTAAAATCTGACATATTTTACAGTGTGAAATTTCAGCGTTTAATTATTTTCAACGTATACTTGTTTGAATGTATAATATCAAGAATAATACTCATAAGTGACTGTGAAACTTTACAAATGTTATATAATGTCTTGTCCTCAAGCACCCCGAGCACAATGAAAGAGACGAATTATCAAACTGAAATTCAACTTGGTTCTTGAATCTAATTGTTAATCACAATCTGGTTCAACTGCATTTTTCTTATACAAATAATGTTTGGCCGGCAATCGTATTATTCATTCCCAATTCTTACTCTCAAACGATCAAAGGTGGAACATTCAATTAAAAATCAAAGTACCGAAAATTGCGATATCCGTTTTTAAATGAATTTTTAGTTCTGCAGTTTTTTTTAGCGAAAGTTTTCTTTGTTGCATTTGAAGTGAAATATTTGTTATAATTATATTCAGGTTTGTTTGCCATTTTTCTCGTAGTTCAAAACTTTTAAATGGTAGATGAATGTCGGAGAATTACAATACCAACAATCATGACGCAGGCCGGAAATAGAAATTTTATAAACAATTGATCTGCATAAATTTGTGCAGTGCCAGGTTGCAAGTTTGCATTTTAGGTTAGAGGACTAAACTAAGTCCACGAATATTGCACCGAGTTTTGGAGCTCTGATCCAATAAATGGCCAGGCTTAGTGTGGTGTACATTAATGCACGGTCCATTCCGGTCCACTACTTTGGTGGAAACAAACTCGATCCATAACGTCATTGTGTTATATAAACGTGTCTTTTTCTTCCGGTCAACATCAAAAGCTCGCGAATAATGGCTCGATGTGGTCTCATCGTCGGAGTTTGTGGTCGCGTATTTGTCGACCATGCCGTACGCAAACTTAATTAACGAAAAACGCCCGATTCGAAACCATTATCAATTTTTGTTATTGTTATACAAACGCTGCAAGAAATTCCATCCAACATTTTATCTGCACTGGTCTGAACGGAATTGCCAGGTTTATAGCTCAAATTGAAAATATGCAAGCTCGCAAATCGGGTTATCAGTTTCATTTTAATGGCTGGTATCGATGTTTGCATTGTGATTTTTAAAATCAAAGGAATGGAGCAAAAAATAAAATTATTAAAATGAGGGGGGGACAAAGAAAAAATTTTAAGTGAAAAATCGAAGTGAAAATATTATTGTAAATTTTTTAGCTTAATACCAAAGTGGAGTTCCTTCTTTTGTGTTACACACACTAGGGGTAATAAAATCGCAAAATGAATTCAGATATGACGTACTACGACATTATACCAAAGCATCAAAGTAGAGCAATTTAATATTTTAATATTGCAAATCAAAAAATGTTCCAACTTTTGCTTTACTTATTTTTCCGTAGAATTGATTTCCCTGTATGTTTGTTTGCAAATAACTTTACCTTCGTTGGTTACTTTACATACAATTGGTAAAACTCAGTTTGTTTGGCCATAATCAGTCTTAAAAGACGGTTTTGAGAGGAAAAAAAAATCAGAAACAAACTTTAAATGTAAATGTGCTTGATTTGAAAAATTGCTCTGGTTATTTTATTGCTAATTTCGTGGTTAAGTTGGTCTTTGTTTTTCAGTTTGTTAATGAAATAATAAAAACAAAAAGTGTGTCAACTGATTTCTAAGTAGATGCAAAATCAAGGATTATTAAATATTATTAAACATTGCACAATGAATCAAATCCAGCCGTCGAATAAATCCAAGCCCCTACCGATGCATCAGTCATCCTGCTAAAACATCCATTTACAAGTTATGTTGCAATTTCAATAAACCTTTTAAAGCAGGTTGTTACAAGCCTGCAAATGTCCGAGTAATAGATTGTTGTTTGAAAACAATAACAGCAACTGGTGATAGAAATTGATAGACACAGACCGATAAGAATAATATTTGCTGGATGTTGTGCTCGGGGATGGAAGTTGAGGGTGGGTTTTAAAGCTGTGTACAATGCCGCGGGCACACTCACACAAAGATTGAGCCGCGCACTGAAGATGCGATTGTGACGAACAAATCTGATAATGTGATTATGGTTGGTTGTTTCAGTGATCCAGTCGTTAATTGCGTTAATTAACGACCCGGAGCCCGAACACCCGCTGAGGGCAGATCTGGCCGAGGAATTCATGAGGGAAAGAAGAAAGTTTGTTAAGAATGCCGAGGAGTTCACAAAGAAGCACGCGGAGAAGCGGCGGGAATCGTCATCAGCCGATTAACAATAATTGTTGAACCAAAAATAAACTCACAAGGATGCCTGAGCAATGCAATTCGATTCGTATGACAAAATATCAAGGAACGCCGTTCGATCGTATAGAATGAAAAAAAAGAAGAAGAAAACATCAGGCCGATGAGAAGAATCCAAAAGTTAATAACAAAATAAAAATGAAGTTGATTAATACACTTGCATCTATGTACAGTATTTCGTCAAGATGAAAACATGTTTATTGGAACCAGCTTTAACAACATACGAATTGTGTCATGTTTGTACACTTATGATCAACCTCATCGAGATCATGCGTTTAAGAATTAAATAATTTTCACTGTAAGAAGTGATGTCTCGAGTTGACTGTGTGTTCGATCTGATTGCCGCAGGGTGTTCCGACGCTTTCAAAGTCGAGTGCAATTTTAAATTTCGATGCCAACGGCTCTGTCTTTGAGATGATAAGCAGCAACTCGCGAGTTTTGTTCCCGACTCGACGTTCTCGGATTTTTCATTTCTTAGTTTTTAATTTGTCGCGCGAATTTTTCTCTCCCGCGTCTCAGCAACGTCGATAGAGTGCGAAATCCCGGGACACCCTGCGATCTCTCTTCGTAGCGTCTTTCTATATGTTTTTGTTCAAAGTTACTTGTACATTTGCTTTGTTGTTACTCGATTTACGACGATAAGTGCGTAAATCCGACCTTCTTCTTCGTATTCTCGCGTCTGCATTTTTTCTTTCAACTAAGCCCCCCTCTTTTCGCTCTTCTCCTCATATCCTTCTATTCTAAGTTTGTAAGTCTTCAAAGTCGGCTCCTGATACGTCCTCGGTGCTCTTATCTATCCCCGAGTTTGTTTATTCTTTTATGGATGCGTTATATTGTATATTTTATTTCTATCTTTGTCTGTCTGTTTATCCTACGTTTCGTTCTCCAACAATAAACGATATTTAAATATTAATCGTTCTGGTTTAATGTGCTGTCGGACGACCCAAAAAAAGTGCCCATTTCATTCCTGTCGACGATAACTGGCTTGTTTCGTTCCAATTTTATGTCGGGCATTTTTCTTTTCGACTTCGTTCTCCGAGTTCGTTTTTTAATGTTAAATTGTGAATATTGAGTAGCGCTCGAACATGCTATAGTGGAATACGTTAAACCACTGACACGGTAAGTTCGATTGTTTTAGCTGCACGAGCAGTCCATTTTTTTCCACCTTTGTTTTTCGGCCCTGCCTTATTTAAGAGCAAATTCTCATAAGAGCACTTTCCTTTCTGTCTTATTTTTTGGACGATACTAATTCTGCTATTCATTGAGATGTTTTTAGGTCGTTTATCTAATTACCATTACGCTGTTTTTCATCCCAACAATTTTCCCTGTGGAATTATCTCTGTAGAAGCTGAGAGATAAATTCAATAAAAGGAGCTGGGATATTACCAGAAAAAGGTCCTTTTTTGTAAGTCAAAACGAAAAACATTCTTAAATATCATTAGTAAATGAATCAGGTTGTCGGAATTAAAACAAATAAATAAATAAAAATTTTAAACTGAACGTGATATCAAGCACGTGAAGCCGTTCAGAAAACTTAGGGTAGTTGACAGAACTCTTTGACGTGAATTTAATTTTTGAAATTAAGCTCGTCTTTTTTATTTATGTATTTTAAAAAAATATATACTCTCCACTATGTTCGCATAACGTGATTATGCATGTGAACGCGCTTAGTCAGCTTATAGCGATAAAACCCTCTTTGACATGGGACTGTTTCGATGTCGACATTACCTCATACTCGACAATAATTTTAGTAAAATTATTCAACTCGTAGAAATTTAGCTCTAGCAGATTCATATTTATTTCAGCGTGCGTGTTTTTCTTTTCATCGGTCATTAACCTGTTAAATTGATGCTAAAAGACAAGAACCGTGAAAGAGGTGTAATTACTGTTTTACATCTAACAAGCAAAATTAATGACCCGGTTGGACAATCTGCTTCTCAAATATCTACTGCTCGATAATAATGAGAAAATTTTATTCTCTATTTCATCTCTTTTCAATTTAGTTTGTAAATCATTTGATTTTTTGTCCACAAATTTAATACACAATGTATGATCAATAATTAAATGTAAATGTTGTCACAGCTTTTCAATTACGAATATTTCCTTTAGAGTTCGGTGCATTTTGGATATTATCTTAGGTCAGATACAAGTGTTACTTCCCGTTACGTAACGTCCTTATTTGGTCGGTTGTTTTAGTTATAGCGGCTTCGATACTGATCCGATAATAAACTGAGTTACTGAATTTGGTTCCGGTTTATACCGAAATACTCGCCAACAAAATAGCTCACTAAACTAGCTTTATGCGCTCACACGCACTTTTAATAACAAAAGAGAAACGTATCCTCAGATATTCACACGCGAATTTTCAAAACACGAATTGTCCACAAAAAGAAACGCTGCACTTTTGTATGCCGGAATATGTAACTTTTTTTTTATTCTCAAACATTTTTCTCCGACAGAAACAAGTACGAGAGATTATCATAGCAAAATATCCGCCTGTAAGATATTGATATTGTTCTCTCTTTACAAGTATTCAAATTCTCAAACGGGCGATCTTTGACTTGTATTTTTATTCTTTAACTGAGAAAATTCTCTGGCTTGAACAAAAAGAGTTGCTGAAACATTTCCGGCGCAACAATAATATAAACTACGGAATGGGAAACTGAATTGATGAATTTTGCAAAAACACGTTTTGCAATTTTTGTGTTTGCCACAATAATGCTGGTGCTTGAGAGGGGTTTCCAGCAATACTTAAACTCAATTACAATACTTGCTGTTATTACATTTAATAATTTAGCTTGATCATTTCACTTGGTGTACATAGCTTTAGTTTGGTGTTTGTGTTGGAATGTAAATTTAACATTCAATTAAATTCATGCCTTATTGAAGCGGACTACAATGATGAAAGCATTGCGATCCACAAACAAATTCAAAGGATTTTAAAATGTTGTAATAAAACATTTGTAATAAAACGTATTCAAATTCTTGACTGATGGAGGGGGTGGGATCTCCTTCCAAACTATGCAATTTTGTATCAAAAATGTTTGCCAATGTATTTACTTGCAACAATAAATATTTTAAGCATGGAATTTCGGTTGCATCGGGGAAATCACCGTTTCAGTTTGAGTGCTTAATAATGAATTTCGATGTATCTCTCTAATAATTGGTATAAACGGTATTATATTGGGCAGATATGTTCGGTGTAATCTTTGTCGAGCTGTGTATCAGCTTATACAAATTTAAACTCTATGCAATAAAATGTTTTGCAACTGTTACATTTGTTGGATAGCGTATTTTTGTTACAAATTTAGTGAAAACATTGTTTTGAGTGGTATAATGTCAAAGTCTTGATACATATGATAGGAAAATGTTTTTCGTTATTATCTGATACAATCACGAAGGTATATGTTTAGTTTGTTCTGTCAATAAAAAGTTGAACTGTGAAATTGGGTTCGAGATGTATAATAAAAATGAGATTGCAATTTGTATTATCAGTCAACAGAGGAGCAAGATAGGATGACAAATGGAAAAAGATTTGCGTAATGTTGAGTCAATTTGTCACTTGACTATCTCTTCAATTTGAGATTAGCCTCATAGATTAGGTATTGATGTCGTGTTTTGGCGAGATATCTGCATGTAAGGTAGGATTGACATATTCGAGCGGCCATAGTAGATACCAACTCTGGCCTGGCTTGCATTGCTTCACTTGAGTGAAGTGAAGATACTCACCCACCACATACTTAATCGTTTAGTCAATATGGTATTTTCCAATAAGCTGTACATGTCCCTGCAAGAGTCCTTTGGAGCGATTTCAACGAAATTCCTCCTACACTTTAGCGCACCAAGTTTTATCAAACTCGCGTTTAAAGTGTCTCGAGGGCTGTAATTCTTATGTTTTTTTTGTGCCTCACGATTGCCCTTAAGAAATAGGTTCTCAAGTTTTTTTTGCACCCCATCACGCTCGCTTTCCTTTTTTGGTCTAAGAAAATTTTTAAAACCCGCTTGGTGAAAACAAGTTGTTCCAAAGTGTCCAAGCATAAGAATTATACTCTGATTATCGTTTTTTTTTAGTTTCAAGTAAACACATCTCAGATGCCATAAATTTTGAATGCACCTTGTGAAATTATGATAAAACAAAAGACATTTATTTCATTGAGATGGATAAAAGGAGGTTGAACGTTGACCCGGTGATGAAAATTGTAAATCATAAAAGCTCTGTTGTTTTAGTATTCCGAAATGAATTTCTTGACTTTTATTAACAGAACATTTTCGGAGATGAAAGAAAATTACTTTATCGATTGTTTCAGCAAGGATGAGGTATTCGAATTTTCGATTGTTACCTTCTTTTTTAATAAACGAAAGGAGTTGTCACGGATTTTTTTTATCAAAGCAGAAAACTGTCTCTCAGTTTAATATTATTCGAATTACATTCTTCTATCTGTAGAGATTTTTATTAGTTTCAGTTTAGTTTAATTACAAAAAAAGAATTTTATTGCATCTGCATTTCAAGATAGAGAATTCAAAAGAAAGATCAACTGCTTCTTAGTGTATATGACGTCTGTTGTGCAAAGAATTATTCACGTGCGCATGTAAAGCTAAAGATGGAATTCTTCATCTCTTTTGAAAAGAATGTTTGCTACAAATCTGTAACATCAAAGTGATGACACGAAATTATGAGGAACAGACTTCTCAGACTTTTTTTTATATACAAACAGTTATTACATGAATTATTTTTATATCGCATGCGTTGAATGTATTTTAAAAAGTTCATATAAAATATATTAACTTCCATTGAAATTGAATGTATTAAGAAAACTAAATGGAGACATTCAATTAATCGGGTAATTAATTCAGCTATCATGTATAGAGTTACGTTATTGATATGTTTTTGCAAAACAAAAGTTTTATTACATGCTCATATGGTTTTGAATATAAATCCATCTTTAAAATAAATATAATTTAGCATTGTTAACATATTGTATCATATTATATTGTGTTTTGTACTTTCTCATTTAGTGATGTAAAATTTATTAACTTCAGTGGCTTGTTTGTATGTTTGTTTTTAAAATACAATATTTTTATTACTTTCATAATTAAATTAATTAAAAACAAGGAAAGTTTATAAAAATATTGTTTCAATATCAGAATTGACAACCGTACTCATTTCATTTATTTAGCTCAGTTACAGACTGATGCACACAATGTTTGCAAATAAACTAACAAACGGCATTTTTAAAATAAATAATGATGTAATAAATAAAACAGTTAGAAGTTTGAAAATTGTACGACAAGAGTTACATGATTGATTCGGTAGGGCACTTCACCATAGTACGAATCGAAAATGAAAATGCGCAATTAGAGAACAAGTAGTATGTGGATGATTATAATTAAGCGATATGACTCGAGGGGTGGTCGAGTTTATCTCAAATTAGTTGAATTTGAAGGAGAGATTCAAAGCGGCTCCGTCGGGCGACCTTTGAATTACTATTTCCTGCGTCTTCTGCGTCTTTTGAGTTTTTCCCTTTGAAGATTACACTTAGGATAAAGAGACTCGCAATCTGCTCCACCGAGACCAAAAATAGCGGCCTTTATCGAATCCAATGTCGCTGACCAAGGCGTTTTATTCAGAATTCGACCGGACAGCCAACTCATTCCCAAACTGCAAAAGAAACGTGCATCCGTCATTAAAAATTTTCCATCTTTTACATATACAAATTTCGAGTCAATTATTCAACTTCAAACTTGACTCAATATATAAATTTTAAACACAAACAGTATTTCAGCTCAATAATAATTAAAATGATGTAAATGATTGATTATAATTATTGATTTTTCATTAATAACATACCCAAAACTAATGAAACAGTTTATAGATAACCTGTAATTGAAAGAATCATTTTGTATCGAGAATTTGGTGGCCCTGAAAAGGGCCGATTGTTTTTATCTAGGTATACGTTTATTGCTCGTCGGGGCTGGCATGCTTAGCAGTTTTCTTTGGCAACAAAACAGAGTGGATAAATGGCGTAACTCCTCCTTCTGAGATTATAACATCGGAGAGCAACCGGTCTAACTCTGCATCGTTCCTAATTGCCAAACAGATATGTCTTGGAGTGATCCTACGTTTATGGTTGTCCCGGGCAGCGTTTCCACTCAGCTCCAAGATTTCCGCTACGAGATATTCCAATATCGCCGCACAATAAACAGAAGCACCTGCACCGATTTGCGGGGCATAGTTGCCCTTCTTCAGGTACCGACGAATTCTAGAAACCGGAAAGACCAATCCTGCTTGATACGACTGAGAAGTCTTTTGGTGACCAATTTTCTTCATTTCACCATGTGGGTACATCGTAACCTACTGAAATGATTATTCTCGGAATCAACACTTTATAGACTAAAGTTTGATTCTTGATTGTGCCATCTTATATATCAAATTTGTTGTCGCCTCGCCGCGCCAATCAAACAATAGCTCGCATCTGATTGGCGCGCTGACATCGCGCGAAAATGTACATTATAGATGACGCACATATGCTAAGATCATTTGTTATATTCTGAAATTTCAAAAGTATATATCGAAAAGCTGCACCAACACCATCATGAGAGGGCGTCCTAAGAAGAACGTAGACAAAGTCAAGTCCCCTAAATCCACGTCGGCATCAACTGCTGCTGAGAAGAAGAAAACCAAAAAGAAAAGAAAACCCGAGAGCTACGGCTATTTCATCTTCAAGGTGTTGAAACAAGTTCATAACGACATCGGCATCTCTGGAAAATCCATGAGCATTATGAACAGCTTCGTCAACGACATCTTCGAACGAGTCGCCAACGAGGCCTCCCGCCTCGTTCAGTACAATAAACGGTCGACCATCACGTCGAGAGAGATCCAGACCGCCGTTCGACTTCTACTGCCCGGAGAACTGGCGAAACATGCGGTTAGCGAGGGAACGAAAGCTGTCACCAAATACACTAGTTCTAAATAAATGTAATCATTTCATCTATGTTAATCACTTAAATTAATTAAAGTTTAATCTGTAATCTTGATGTTTATAATTAATACTATATTATAAATTAAATATTTTCATAAGGCTCTTGTCAGAGCCACAACAAAATTCAAATAAGAATGTTGATTTTATTACAATGATATTTTTAGGTTATGTGTTTGTTTACTTGTTAACTAACAACACACTGATCAAACTAAGAGAGAGTTTGATTGGACGGCCATAAGGAGACATCGCTGGGTTGAATTTGAAGATTGGTGTCTTCGTTATGCGAGTGATTAGGATCGACTATAAGGATAGAATAGAAAACTATTTTGCATAATACTATTTGTCCTAATTTTTTGTTCGTTAACATCAAGTCAGTTAAGAGGTAACATCAAGTTATTCAGTTCAATAAAATAGATCACAAAAAAATGTTACGTTAAAACAAAAGCATTTTGATTAAAAGTGAAGCTATAAAATGTTTGACGTGGCATCAACAGGTGATATAAGTGTGCTAACTATGGCCATGCTTGCCAAATTGCCTTGACGCAAAAGAAAGGCATCAACAAACAACCCCGGGAGGAATTTCTTTTAAGCATCGAGTGAGAGAGAGAGAGTGAAAAAACATGAATTACGATTTGATTAAAGTGGAAATACCTCCAGAAGGGCAGCCAAATTTTGCGTCCATCGTTGGTCTCTTTGGAGTATCTGTTGTCCTCGCAGAGTGCTCGGCGCAGACAGTTGGCTCCATCCTGTCTCGCGACTGTCGCAGCCTCGATCGAACGCAGCACACGGTGAGACAACTCATTAATCTCCTGATTGCCGGCATAAAACAGCGGCATCGATTGTAGCATGCTTCTTTTGATACGAGCCTCGAAAGTGGGCTCCTCCGTTACAACTTCCACCGATGCTGTCATCGCGTTAGCGTTCTATATTTATCGCATCAAAGATGAATTATTTTTCACAGTCCGACAAAACAATATAGGACAGTAGTTTTTTTTATTTCGTTCTTTCGTTCTTGGATGACTTTTATTCGAAGACAACATTTACACGATTATTTTTGAAATATGGAGGAAATCTCATTTCCGGATGAAATAGTATTCTCGTTCCTTTTTTTCACTTTCTTTTTAGTTCGTTCGATAATGTATTTCGAGTGAGAACATCTTTATCTGTGATGTTAAGATAAATGGAATTGAAATTTTAATGAAAGTTATACGTTTCGATATTGAAGGGATGAGATAATTGATTGACTGGTATATATTTTTTATAATTTTAATACTTGTTTTAGATTTGAAGATTCCAACGGGACGAACGATTGATTTTCGGGATATTTGAGTTTGGCAACTGAGATTCGTGTGTTTAAATTTTTCGATTATTTTGTATTGATTGTTCAAGGGGAAAGTATTCAAAATTAGTTACACGTTTAAGCTCAAGATTATTAAGGAAAGTAATGTTATATTAACGGTGTATGATAAAATTTGCACTTCCAGTTTAATTATTTCATTGAATCAACTTTTGTTTCATGTCAATTTAAAAATTGCCATAAATAATTTTGTAATAAATGTTTAAAGTTCAAAATGTTCTCAATTATCAGTAATTTTTCATTAATCAGTACAGTTTGCAAAGTGAGTGCAAGAGAGAAAGACAGAGAGAGAAGGTAACTTCCTCTTCAACCGCATGACTGACATTTGAAGTTTTACTCTTTAAACGGAGAAAATTGCATTTAATCAAATGTTGCCCGATGAGTGACATTGCTTTTTCATTGCATTAACAAAAAAGTATCTTTAAAATTGTCTTCGAAATTTGGGTATTGATGAATTTTCTTCGATCATCTAATTATAAAAATCTTCACATAAAAAATAAATTATTTGCAACGAGGGACGAAGATTGAAAGAATTTTAATTAAAAAGCTCCTTTTTAAGCACCCAAAATCAAGAGATTAAAATGTTACCGTATCGTTTGATGAGAATAAAAGTAAATCAAATCTTATCTTGAAACTCATAATTGCGAATCAAATAAAAATGATGTAATTGAATAAAAAAAACCATGATGAATGGTTTTTATATAATTACTAATATGCACATTCAATTTTTTCTGATGAACCTTTAAAGTTTGTTTTTATTTTAAATTCAACTGTACGTAATATCGGTTTGTTTTTTATTAATTAAATTACATTCTGAAGAAAGTAGCTCAAACCTTATGAGAACTGATGATTCCATAGAAAAAAAACGATTTAAAAATAAATTTTAATTAGTTATGCGACAGAAATTGCCTTGGATGTAATGGTTTTATTATTTTTGCTTCATAGAGGGCATGTATATTACTCGATGGTGAAATCCAATAAAGGTTAAAATTTGTATGATAAGAATTTAAAATGATCAATAAATATTTACAAATAACATTCTACGTAAAATCATTAGTTATAAATCAAAAGGCGCACAAGCAACCTGACGAGTTTTAGGTTTTATGTATAACTTCTGATGCGATTAAAAAAAATGTAGTGATTGGATCTTCATATATGTTTTCCTTTTTTCAACGAAATTAGTAATTTAAAACTTACATTTTTACTTTTGTCAAAGAAAAATATTTCGTTGTACACTGCTTGTCGAAACTCGATATTCCTTTTTTATCACATTTGATTAAGTGGCGAATCGGTAGAAAATAGAAACAAATAAAAATTTCCAACATTTATCTGGAATCTTGAAACAACGTTGATTCAACTCAGCTTGTACACAGCTTGTGAATTAATTTGGCAAAATATCCTTGCGAAACGTGTAATAACACGACGGCGTTCTGTAACTGGTGTAACTTTTATAAATTTCGCCACTCGAAAGTTAATTGCGCATAGAACACGGCATCGTGTTTCCTATGCACCGTTCCGCCGAGGTTTATGAGCGTATTGTGAAACAATTCGAAAAAAAGCAGCAAGAAAGAGAAAAAGTACAAAACAAAAAAATTGGTATTCCAGAAATGTCGTTTGACCGTGCGAATTTTTCTTCTCAGATTTGACGAGATTTTTGCTTTAAAATGTGTACGTGAAATTTCCTGTGAAGTTGTGCTTCGCAAATTAACAATGATTTTCTTTGAAATGTCACGAATTTTGATGGATGAAAAAAAAAAGAAGAGAAAAATATAAAACCAAAAATAAAAAGAAAAGCATGACGTTAAAATGTGTAAATTGAAGTACCAAAAAGTAGAAGTAATTAAAAAACATATAAAATTGAATGAAACAAAATGTTGAAATGTAATTACCGCAAAATTCATCAACAATTGCACGATGAACAATTTGAAGGCTATAAATGCGAGGGCGGTGAGTGCGATTTCGAAAAAGTCCTTTAACGAGAGGTCCTTGCCCCTTCTGTTGTCGCTGTGATATTCGTGGTCGGACGGAAAATAATAATGCTCGTCGTGGACGGGAGGATGCGATGAAATATGTGGATGCTGATCGTAATGACCGGGACCGCTGAATCCGTACTGGTGATTGTGTCCAGTTGCCCCAGGAATCAGATGATCTATATTCGAAAATTACGTTTTACATTCGCGCTGGCACACGCTGCGAAATTTCAGCGCCCGCTCGAACAAAAGAACGGCCCTGCTGCGCGCGTTAATGTACTTATTTTTTGATAAAATATATAGTGCTCGATTGCCATGCGTTATTTATGCAAATTCGTTAGCTATTATTGGTAAAATGTTGTTCTACCTGAAATTAACAGATTCAGTCGATGTTGCATTGTTTCAAAATATGTTCGACAGTTGTAAATTACATTATAAAATCAATTTTAAGCAACAAAAAAAAAAAAGAAAAATTCTTTACAGTGTATTGAACTTATTTTTAAATAACTGTAACATTTTTCTTGAATTAAAATAACATTTGCATTAATAAGTTCAACTGTTAAATAAAATTACAGGTTTATATTACGGTATATATTGAATAATAAAATACGAGATCGAATCACGAAGGAGGCTTTAAATTAGTGAGTAATAAAATCTCTCTTTATCAAGTTGTTGTTCGCGTAATTACTAAAAAAAGATACGACCTTCTTCCATCGGATCATAGAACATGCCACCTCTGCCCGGGAGAATAGGCGCCTGCATCGCATAGCCCGTTATTTCTCCGTCGAAATCATCGAATTTAATATTGGTGTTGGATCCGCCGGGCTTTTGCCTCGTGTTCTTGTTTTGCGGCATATAGTGACGATGGATGTCGTCCAACATCGTGGTCCTGCAAAATTTTAATGACTTTATATCCCATTTAACCGACCTTTTATTTCCTTCTAAAAGCTCTGTTTTTTTTGACGCCCAGTTATTTTAAAATATTTTCAGAGTTCAACAATTCGAACTAAAATTTTATATTTTATTATTAAATTTACTATCAAATATAAATAAAAACAATAGAAATAACGTTTAAACTTGACAAATTTTTGCATTCATTAATAAAAAATGGATGAAAATTGTTAAAAATTTTTTTGAAGGTATGAAATCTTTGAAAGAAAGAAGTGAAATAGAGTTTACACAAAAATAGAAAAAACTGTAAAGTTGCGTTGAATTGCGTTGCTACTTGACATTTATGTTTTAATCGGTGCATTAAGTAGCAAAAGTTTGCACGAAATTTCTATACTGGAGTCATGCGATGCCGCATTTGAGTTTACTCGAAAATTTCAAGTAATCCGTTATAGACACTGGCTCTCCCACCAGGGGCACGTGTTAAGAACTTCGCAACATCTTGAATTATAAATTATCGCCCCTTTCCGGGCGCATCGATCGGGACACAGCCGCAACCCAATTAAACTATAGCAGTCTTGAAAAACTGATCGCTTAATTAATTTGTTTACTTCTCGAATCAATTATCACGAAAACCTAGAGAACTGACTTGTTAAACCCCTCTATGTTTATTCACGCACGGCTATTTGAATATTCAACCAACAAATGAATCAGTTTTCCTAATCCTCGTTTGAAATTTATCGACAAAACTTTATCTACAGAGAAATTGAAAATCCTAGTTAAAAAGCAACTTATCTTCTCTCTTTATTATTTTTTTTATTTCTTTTTTACTTGTTTTTTTATCAATTCATCTGATTTTTTGCACAAACTTCTTTTTTCCCCGTTTAAAGCCGGGTTCCTTAAAATGTAATAAAAAACACGAGAAAAAGTCATTAGCATACTTTCTCTGAATGGAATGATACAGTTTTTTTGACGTAGATAATATCCTTTTTAGATTCATTAAAACGCTAACTTTTTAATAAAATCTTGAAATTTAATTCAAAATTTACATCATCATTATCATTTGCGATGGCGAGAACGCAAAATGTAATTTGTTCGTTAGTTCCTTTCATTTTAATCAGAACGTTTTAAATGTAAACAGCTCGAATGTCCGTCGAGCCACAATACTAATTTTTTTTATAATGGACGCTTTGTAAGAAATTACGCTTTTTTTCACCTGTGAGGAATTGCGAGTACTTTTCTGTCTTATTCGTACAAAACAGACAAGTGTAAAATGGGAAGATAAATTGAAATCTTCGTTGAAAAAAAAAGGATAGGAAATTTTTTTTTGTTCGCACGAACACTGCATTCTATGTAAAAATCAGAAAAAAAGAGAGTATAATGGATTTTTTTTTTTCAGGAAGAACTAAAAGTTGTATGTATTCGATTTAATTAAAATTTCATCTTGCGAAAATGTTTGATGTTATTAATTTGAACGAAATCATGTCACTTTGTCGAGTTTCAGATACTCACAGTAATGTCTATTGCAGGTAATCTAAGCTCTCTTTCATTTTCGATTTCTCCGTTGAACAGCATATACAGTACTTTTTGTAGTTAACGAGGTTAACGGCAAAAAAAGGAACGAGAAGGGAAAAAAGCAAAGCAGAAAGTGCTCTACAAAAGATGGTGTGGTGACGAGGGGGCCATCGTTAGCTCCCCTCTTATTTTAAATCACTTCTACATTCGTCGAGCGATCGAAAAATCTTTTGACTGTAAGTCTTCTTCATGGTATATAGTTTGAAAAGTATTGAACTTGTTTATTTGTTGTGAAAGAGTTTCAACTTAATTTGTACAAAAAGATATAAGAACTCAATTCATTAGCGCGAAGGCTTTAACAAAGTTGACAATCAAAAATAAATTTTAAACAATTTCAATCTTTTATTTTAATTACTTTTGTTCGTTTTTAATTTTAATTTTTCATTTAATAAAATATTATGTCTTTTCTTTAAAGCTTTTTTGTTGTTTTTTTTTTTTTGAGTAATTTGAATGTTTTATCATCATTTTCAAAGAGACGACCAGTTTATATCCTGATTAGAAAACTTTTACGGGAACAAGTTCGACTTATAAAAATAATTCAATTTATTGAGTATGAAAATCCACTTTGAGGAATATATTTGGAATTTGAAATTCAAAGACGCTCGCGAGATCAGTTTAAGAGGATGTCACACGCGTTTGTCAACTTCAATTCTTGCTGTGCTGTCGAAAGTGAATTTTCGTAAATTCATTTAAAATAAAATGTATGGCCAAAATCCTCGGCCGTTTGTTATTGAATTCCAAAACTTTATTCAAGTTTATGTTTCGCGGCATAATTTGTGTGGCCGCACACACAATTTTACAACATTATTATACTGGAGCATTGATTTTCGTTTCAAAATTTTTCTTTCCTTGAAATTGCTCTTTCTTGTACAAGTAATTTCACATTTTTCAAACTGACTTGAGTTAGATAAAAAATAAGAGCATTTATGCAATACATTTTTCAATCATTTTCATAAATTTAAATAGAATCGAATTATTACAAATTTTTTCTATTATCGGTTTTTGTGAAGATATTGAAACAATTGTTATTAAAATATTTCATTATAATATTCAATTGAAATATTTGTAGTGAAACAAAAGTCGAATTTAACTATAATCAAATGATGTGAAACCCTTTGGTTATTGAATTGTTTATATAAAAAATATGGAACATATTTTCGGTCAATATATAGAAAATCGTTTTATTGTGAATGTATTTTCCACTTTAACGGAGCCTCAATCTAAGGAAGTTTGAGAAAAAGGTCGTCACCTGTGTAACCAGTCTTTATATTTGCTGCTTCCTTCGTCCGATAAAAGCTTGTCGTGAACAGTCACATTATCCTTTTCCAAAAACTCCGATTCGGCTGCTGAATCATGAAGACGTTTTTTGCGAAAGGAGCCCACTTCCTTAAATATTTCTTCAGCCACGAATTCGTGACATAAATACTCGTTCATTCGTTTTCTGAAAAAAAAAAAAAAAAAATTAATAATGATAAAAGTCTGCAATTTTTTTCATATTTAAAAGAGAATAAAAGTGTGAATGAAGAACTTGTTAAAACAATACCTATGATATAGCATCTCATTCAGCGCATAATTAATCGACCCGTTCCTGCGACTGATTTTCGGCTCTTCAACTTCTGTTTTATTTTGTTCCACACTCTTTGTTTCTTTGAAAAGAAACGAGCCTGGCAGCAGATCAATCGAAAGGATGTCGTTCTTGTTAATGCAGAATTCGTTTCCATCGTCGAAACATTCCTGGGCCAACGATCGCGACGACAAAACACAGATTATAATTAATGCAGGTACCATGTTGTGTCGAAAACGCCTTAATTTACAGCGACACAATGCACGCGGCTGAAGGCAAAAAAATAATCAAAACAAAAATAAAAAAGAAACTGTCGCGACGTCTCTGCTGGCAAGTAGGATGTTCACGCTACGGGAAATAATCATCTTCGCCGTTACACCGGCTGCACTTACGCCAAGACAATTAACTGCCTTTAAAATCGCGACTCATTTATCGTGCGACATAAGTTTTAATTAAAGGAAATAACAAACCAGCACAATTAACATCGTGTTTGCAGATGATATTTCGGTTAAAATTGTTGACAATGAGAGAGAAATGTGGGTCGAACATTGTAAAGCGCCTTTCAGTCTTGCAATACGATTATTTAACTTTGCTGCATCTGTGCAACAATCTAACGATCCTTTTTAACTGTTCAATTATTACACTTTTGATAATCGCCAGAATGATAATTAGTTTACAGCAATAATTCAACATGATTATAAAATTGTACATCGAAAATAAGTATTAACAATAGTTGTTTGTTGTTTAAACTCGCTCGTTCAATTTAAATTGTACTTATTTCAATTGAATAGACAACATTTTTGAAAATGTCAATTTTTTCAACAAATAGATATCCTTCAAAATGTGGGATTATAAAATTTTGTGATAAGTACAAAAATACCCATCGTACAAAAGTTTGATGTTTTTCAAAGTTTCCCTTTAAGAGCACATTGTTTGCGAAAAATTTGCAATAATTTTGTTAAAGTATTTTCAAATTTATGCTAATAGAATTCGGCGGGAGAAATCTTGAAATTCACGTAACGTCCTTTGGCGAGCACACCTTTTTGTACCTGTAACGTAAGTGTCGTGGTGGCCTAGTTTTTTTTTTCGCACTGGCCACATAATACTTGTGTACAGTCAACCTGAATCGGCATTGCCGCACCGTACAATTTGGCATCTTCTCATGTATGACAATCAGGTCAAAAGACAATGCACTTTTTGATTGTTAAATGTTTGAATAAATCATTCAAACTCCTGACCATACAATGGTTTCAAAAATTTTGGTTCGAAAAATTAAATACGTTTCATGATGTACAACACGGTATAGAACAAACGCGCCAATCAGTTTTGTCGAATTCATAACAGCAATTCATACAAAAACAAACGATGACAAAACCATCGTGCAACATTTCCAATTGCAAATCATTTTATTTTGTCCATTTTTGTGAGACCATCAAAACAAAACTGTTGCGATCGTCGCATTAAATTTATAAATGCCTGAGAGAAGGTGTTTTTGAATTTCATATTTCAACGCTCGTAATCAAGTAATGATTCATTTATAAGATCTACAATGTAAATCCATTCCCGCGGAAATGGAATCGTAATATTGAAGTAACACCATTGAACTTGATAATTATATCAGTTGCGGCAGACGTAATTAGCAAGTTAGTGCTATTTATAATTGGAATAGTGGATGAACGTAAGCTAAAAGTTCGAGTTACTTTGTTGAAATACGATACTCGACGTGACAGAGAAAGATGGAATACGAAATCGCACCCAAATCGATATCATATTCTATCAGATCATTATTAAGTAACAACTTTCATTCTTTCAATCTATCAAAAAACCAGATAAAAAGTTCACTGTTGAAACAAATTTAAAAAATTTAATCTCTGCGCGAAACAATTTGTTTGTAAATGAAAAATAAAATCAAAAGTTAATGGAAAAAAATGAGAATAATAATGGAAGAAAGTGCTTTTTTTTTCATCTTTTGCACAAATGATTTTTTAATTTAACAATATTTACAAAACAACATAATCTTATTATTCTTAATCACAAATGCTAATCAAATTGAATTGAATTATATTGAAAAATAATCGAATCAATATAATGTTGAAAAACAGTTAAAAATGATGAAAAATAACAAGTTGAAAATTTGAAATGAAATGTTTCGAACGATGAATTATGAATTGTCATCGTATTGACATGACGGATTTTGCACCTGATAAATGAAATGATACATATTTTTTCGCAATCAAGTCTTGCAATTGCACGGAGTGAAAATATCTGTCTCACAAACATGAAAGTGGCAATGCTTTTACAGAAAAATATCCTGTGGCTCCTGTGTTAGATATTTTTTTATTCCCGCTGAGTGAGAAGTTAAAAAGACTCTGATGGAGTTTCTTCTTCATTGAAGTAACTGCATAACAAACATCTGTGCAACTCCTCTGTCAATGTTAACTGAACAAAATTCACCGCGAAATAATACACACGGAGTTATGAATAGCATGAAATTTTCAATCGAGATAAACGTTACGACAAGTCCGAGTGCAGCTAATTACCACGAATTAATTGGAACAATGTAGTCCTCAGCAGAAGTACCAACAAAAAAGTAAAATTTAATTAATTAATAATAATAAATAATAATTAATAATAGCAGGGAGAAAATCGTTCGGTTCAGGGAAATGAATTTGCAGTTGAAATGTTAACTTGGCCGCAAAATGTTTTATCAAATAAAGATTTTCAATGGCGTGCACTAATTGTGTCAAGTGTTTTAACGCGAAATATACAAATGCGTCATAGAGTGCCTCCTCCTCATACAAAGCAAATATTTTTTCAACTTTTTTTCGGAAGTTCTGATTTTTTGAGCTTTTTCATCTGAATAATGGTGTGACACTTGAAATGTATTTTACCCCCCTAGCACCGACTGAACGTTTAATATTGTGGGTTAGGGCTCAATTAGACGAAAATTATGAACAAAATATTGCGATCGATTAATATTGAGCACAAAATTGAGCATTGTTGGAGTTATAATTGCGTTAAATTTACATGCACTTGGGTCATCTAAATTGTCGATTGGTGCACTTTGTGACGCTCAACAAAGCCTTTTCGGGTGACTTCGAAACAACACAAAGTGACGTGAAATATTAATGAAAAAAAAGTCAATTACAAAAGCGTCATTTTTAGCTTGTTTGTTAGCTTCATTTTGGCGAATATTCCCCGATCCCCTCTGGAACAAAAAGAAACTGTGCAAACGACGAAAATAAATGGGCGACAAATTTTTCACATTGGAGACGTCCGGCAATTATAAAATGGAGAAACAATATGCAACATTTTTGTCCGATACGAAAATTTATCACGAATGCGTTTTGCAGAATAAACGATGCACTTGTTCCCACTTTGCAATTTATCGCAAAATTTTTCGGCCCGAAAATCGGTGGACGTGGAGGGATTCGGGAGATCTCCAAACGTATAAATTAACGTCGAAACGATTAATCCTTCAGCGTGTTTTCCGACAACAAAATGATTCTTCAAGCTCCCCGTTATGTTTGCCAAAATGCGGTTGAATCAACTCGTACACGCGGAAAAACACACCGGGCCGTCATAATTTACACGCGCCACTGCCGAGCTCTTCGCGCACACATTTTCCCCGGCCTTCCTGTTTTGACACATTAGCATTATTCTCCGACAGTATTGCTTGATCAGTCAACGACCTTGTTTTTGTCATTTGTTTTCTTCGTTTTTTCATTTTTCTGTCCGTACAAGTTTTTCTGTCCCATAAATCAAAATGTTTTTTTTTACTTCATTTTTTTTCCTCCTATTTTAAATCGTACAAATTGATAGAACATCTATTTTTCAAGAGAGACTTTTCATTGAAAAACAAATTTAAATTCCAATATGAAATTCTAAATAGATTTTTTTGTCTCAGTAACGTTTGTTCCATATTAAACAATGATTAAAAAAATGTTACAAAATCTATCGGGAGAACAGTTTCAAATTTAAGATGTTTTTTTTTTAAAGAATATATTACACCTAATAAAATTGGATATTACGTTGATGTTCATGTTGAAATATATTCAAGTTGCTGTCAGTCAGGGAATAATTTTCGTAAAATAACTGATGGTTATTTTGAACAGTTACATTTAACTTGAAATACCCCAAATATGTTGAGATGGGATGAAAATTTGCATCACAGAATATTATCCAAAAAATGTAACAAACAACATTTTTTCTCTGTTCACAATTTCTGTGGGACGAAAGGAATGTGATACGCGCTTTGAATTTATCAAAATTGCTACGTTTTGTCTACTTTAAAGAATGAACAATTAAGTTATAAAAAAATATGACACGAAAGAGGTGACTTTTTGTTTATGAATTCGCTCGATTAAGTGAAATATTAGATTTGTATTTTTGTATTTTTGTATTTTTTTTGTAAATTTCAATTTCTATTCTGTTTTCAGTTTTATCATGAACTGAAAACAATCGAGTATAAAAGAATGGTGTATGCTTTTTACAGTGTATCTATTTTTATTAACAGTAATATACAAATAATCAAATAAACCCAATACAATTTTTCAAAACAAAGACTTTATTTTCGCAAATAGAATTATTTTTTCATTTTCTGTAACGTTTAAAATCAAAGTTCAATTCGAAACTTTGATTCAAATAGAACATTTTCAACATGAATTTCATCTTATATAACACATACCTTGGAATTTCATACTTGGACTCTTTGAATGTCTCAAAAAATATTCAGCGGAATCTCTATTGATGTATGCGCACCTTTTTTATGCTGTTTTGATATCTTTATTATTTTGTTGAAATACAATTTCATGAGACACAATGCTGAACCTCTTCGCGCCAAATTCACAAACTTGAATAAAGAGTTTATAAATCAATATCCGAGTGTCTTCTCAGCTAACACCATTTCCGATATCGTACATATCTCCTCGTAGCAATTACAAAATTTAATTGATCGGCGCAACGATTACGTATCATTTCATGGCTGATAATTCTGGAGCTGTGTTTTGTCTCCTGCAGCATTACTTATGTTTGTCTTTCGAGCCGGAAGTTGTAGAGAGAAGTCGATATAGGAAAGTTACACGCGCGAGAAGATTGGGCTCGTTTTGGAGCCAGCCCGGCTCGAGCTGAACATGCATTGTGCGAACGCACGTGTGTGCGAGCAGCTGACGAGCACGTACACCCACACACGTGTACGTGTTCGCGGCCTGCAGAGTGCGACGGGAGAGGTGTTAGTTCGTGAGGATGTCTTTTCTTGATCCCCCGGATAATGGTATTTTGAGACAAACTTCTCTTTGCTCTGCCAGCCAAACTATAACATTTCTCGTTACGTTTTTTAATGCACCTTTTCGCATCTTCAACAAATTAAAACACATTTTCATTTTTATTCACTTTTGATGATTCACTACTTATTTATTTAGCTATAACATTCAAAAGATGATAGTTTAATTGGTTTGGAATGATTCAAAAATGTACAAATCATTTTCTTTAATAATTTTGCTTCCTGTGGTAACATTTTTGTAATTGTTTCACAATTTATAGAATGCGTCGATATTTTTAAATTTATTCCAAGAAAATGATTGTGACTTGGCATAATCACACCTCAAATTGAAATGGCCTATTTTTTTAAAACTATTTCTGAAAAATCAATTCATTTCATTGAAGGCGATCCAAATTGTGATGTCGATCATTAATTTCCATTTAATTTCATCTCCGTCTGGATAACAGTCGCGGTTTTCCATTTCCTTATCGCGGTTACCGATCAATGCACAAAATTTTGATTGCGCTCGGGATTATAATCCGCTGCTTAAAATGTCATCGCGAAAATTGAAACACAATCTCGCATTGCTAAGTTATTCGTGTTTGCAGTAAGTTGCACATTTTAGACATCTTCCGGGTTTACATTGGTATATAATGATACGACGACTCTGGGCGAAACTTGGCAAATCTTATTCAAATCGGGTTCTCGAAATATTTGACGTCATGAAATTTGTCAGGTATATATTATTTATAATTGAGCTCGTTGAGTGATGGTTTTAGTAAAAAAAAAAAAAAACATTTGAGGGAAGGGAAAATTAACGCAGCACACATCAGGCCGGAATTACGTTAATTTGCAAAAATGAATGTTTTCCAACGGTGAAGCCGTTTTGAAGTTCGTTCACGAAGTTAATGCAAATTTGATTGCGACATGACGTCGCGCGTCAAAATGCGTAACAAATTATAACAAAAGCTCTGTTAATCAGACATATTTTCAGGGAAGCTATTTCTTTTTCGATTAGAAATTTATATAAAAGAGTAAATTTCACATTTTTGTTTTACATTTTAGTTTGTATAAAGTTCGTTACACATTTTGTTTCTAAAATATTTTCGTAGTTTTTGGAAAAATATAAAAAAGGCAATAGTAAAATGAGTCGGTATTTTTTTGTTTTCTAAATTTTTCTGTGAATCATGGAATTACACAAATCCTACATCAGTTTATTTTGTTTTTTTCTGATGCAAAAAAATGTTCTGTTCTGTTTTGTCTATCGATGTTACATTTTATCATTTATGAAAACAAGATTTTTGATTATTAATTCTTATTTTATTATATTGATAATCATGACACATCAGTTTGATCCCTCGCTTAACAAGCAAAGAATATAATTAATTATCAGATATTGAAGTTGTACGATAGATTTAAGATGAAAAAGCCTTTACGCTGTTATAAAATGAGTGTTTGTTTTGACCTCTTGAGGGTATAATTTTTGGTTTATGAAAATCATTGCACAGGTTCATTTTTATAATCAAAAAATTATCGCTGGATGAAATTAAGTTAATAATTGAATTTTTCCATATTGATCTTGCCGTAACCACAGTATATGCGTAAACTTTTCACGTGCAAGCAGCCTGCGGGAACTTGTAAATTAGTCGAAAATGTTCGAGTCGGTAAATAAATCACTGACACACTGTCTAAAGATAGTTTCGCTACCCGAGTAACTAACATCTGTTCAGTAAAAATTACAAATTTCGTCCCCTTTCATCATTCCGAAATTAAGACGAAGATTTCAAATAAAAATTTATCGATTTCAAGATTTATTGAAGTTAGAGAACACCGCAATTTTACTCGTTTTATTGTTCATGTTTGATTCAATATTGACATGAACTGCTTAGAATAACAAAAGCCTGAAATTGCAGTTCAAATACTAACAAATTACCACACTGGATAAGACTGCAGTTTGAAGAATTGAAGAAAAAACAATAGCTATTTATATTGTTGTTGATGCCTGACTAAACACCGATCTGCATTACTTTGTTGAACAAAAGACTTGATGTTATAGCGCAAACAACAAACCGCCATGTTTATTGCAATTAATAATTTACTTGTTCACAAATCAATTATCAAAGTAATCGAATAACCAACGAGGCTGAATTTTGTTGTATCAATCAAAATCACAACCATTGTTGCGCGAAAATAACATAACGTATGCTGTGCTCTGCGATTGGTAGTTGAACTGTCATTAAAATTGCAATGATTAGAAATCAATACGCGGTCATTGTCTAATCGCTGAATATCACGCCGAAACTTGCTCTAAGACGCTCCCAACTTGGAATATATCCCGCGCGAATTTACGGCTCGAATTTTTCATTATATCATTGAATATTGAAAGCATCGACGAATCGTCTACTAATCGGCGATACCGAGAAAGCAATTGTCAAGTACGTTTCATTAATTTATGATTGCGTATAAATTTCAACCGTCGTTCCCTATTCCATTGACCACATTCTGAATAAATAGTGTATTATTTTAACACACCACCTCAGAGATTTGCATACCTACGCTTTTCGAATTTCGTCCCCATAACCGACTTGCAATTTGCAAATCAACTCAATTTTGGCTATCTTGCGAAATGGTTTTGCAACTTTACGACGAATCGTTGGCAATGATAGTCAAATGTCATTGGTTTGAATTTTCATCAAAGACAAAAAATGGTTTGGAAAAAAGTGATCAACTTTAGCTGTTTTTAAAAAATGTTCATGTGACATAGATCGATGTCAGATAATAAGAGAATTTCTCTTCTTGCTTTTCGAGGGGTTGTAGTTTTATCACAAACCGTTACGTTTCAGAACACTGGTTCGACCACTGATTCCTACATTGACGAGTGATTATTGGAAATCAGTTGCGCCATACCTACTGCATTGTTGCAATTCAGCTCGGAATATTACTTGCTTGACATGAATGTAGTTGTATTTGGTAATGAGTTCATCCAAGACTTGTAATTAAGAAATATCCGATATCTCCAAGTTAACCGTACTCGACGTTAAATAATGAAAGTAAAAAATTTTTTTTTCGTTATATAATTTATCGACGGATTTCTCTGTTCGGTATCTGTCATTATTGCAAAGTTTCGCTCGCGAAGCAAAATAGTGCAACTTTTGAATAAAAATATACGGCGCAGCTGAGAAGAGTTAAATTCTAGTTTATAGAACACGAAAAAATGCCTAATGGATTATAAATTTTGTGTGGAATGTATCGATCACATTTTTTGAACTGACATGCATCCACGCACGGTTTATGAGAGGCCAATTTGTTGACCCACTTGTGATTTTCTTTTTTTCTTCTTTTCAAAATTTAATAATTAATCCTCAAAACTCGAAAATTAGCGAATCATTTTATCGGATTGGCAGACCTAAAACCACTTCTAAAACTTTAATAGAATAAACATCAAACAGAGAAAAAAAAATCAAATAATGAAATCAATAGTTTAAAACTTTAGAAATATAATGGTCATTGACCTAAATCGATTAAATTTGTGTTTTAAAGTTTTCCAATAAAATATGAAAGAAATTTTGGATAATGTTCTTTTTTTTTTAGAAATTCGTTGTTTATTTTTGAAAAATAAAATCAGAGTTTAAAGTAACGCTTCAAGTTTGCATATAAAATTAACGCAAGCAAGGTTCTTTTTGGGAAAAGGTCAAACTCGAAAACAGAATTAAAAAGAACTCACTTGCAATTGTTCGTGCCGCGTAAAAGCAGAAAAAGGGATGTTTCATAATTAAAGATATAATTTCACATTTTGTAAGTCAGCTTTATGCTGTTAAAGAATGTTTTGAGAATACATAAAACTTAGTGAACCGTACCAGTAAATTAGTTTTCACCAATGAATTTTAATTAGCATACATCCTATGTAATTTCTTGCCCACACGAAAGCCATTTTTGCTCTTCAAATGCCAAGCATCTCTTCATTTATTTCTAGCGTCCTGATGAACTGAGTATAAAAAGACCTTATAAAGACCTTAAGATTAATGAAGAACCATGTATGACAATGCATTGTTTAGGAAGCCAAACATGATTGATGTTTCAATGGCTTTTATTATTGCTTTCATGCATATTTTAATTAATAATAAAATTAAGAAAATTGAATTGAATGATAAATTGTTTTGTAGATTTTAGTAAATATAGATTGGCGAGATGGAAAAGTGAATCAAAGATAGTATAATTACGAAAAAGTAAAACAATTCTTTATCAAGAAAAAATAAATTGAAAATGTTGAACAAATTTGTAACAAAGTAGTGTGAGATTCTTTTTTTTTTATTTTCGGCAAGACGAAACTTGCCCCGTGCCGTGAAATATAAACGGCTGACTGGTTAAAGAAGTAACGCACTTGCGCAAAAATAAAGCACGCCTTTTGTCTGACCGAACGCGATTTTTCTCCTTAAAATAGCAATATACTGAGTGTAGTTGCACAACTTGCGATAGTCGACTGCTCGAAAACGTTTCCTCTTGTGGGTTCCGTTAAAACGTTGTTTAACGATCAAACTTTTTACATTATATCATTTCGTGTAGTTCGGGCTTTTCATATTTATTTTGAGCAAACGAAAATTTTATTCTCAAATATGCCTCATCGCTGTAATCAGATTGTACGCTCTCATTTTTTGTTTGAACAGGAAAACTTGTTTGCAAAATTTTCAGCACACGTAAATACAGTTTGTTTTTATTTTAACGTCTTCGTTCTGTTTTTTCATCGAATAAACACAAAGTTTCACAGAGAGCAAAATGTTGAATCTTGGAAAAATTTAAAATTGTAAAAATCAAGTTGACTTTTCTCACAGAAAAATTAATTTTTCATTTGCACATCGTTTTTTTTTTTTTTCCTCAAACGTCAAAACGTGTCTGCTAACTTTACCGTCGTGATGATATGTAGCGTGGAATATAATATCACTCGCTCTACAAAGTCAGAGAAAATCAACCACCAGATAAATACAAATTCAACTGCAAACTTAGACAAATTGGTTTATCTTTAGCGCAAAGCACACGCGCACTCCTCTATAACCCATTTGCCCACTTTTTTTCCCCTTTTTATCTCGCATATCGACCTCAAAAGTTTTTGACATTTTTGTCGTGCGTTGTGGACAATTTGAATTGGTCGAGGTTTCAGCACGAATTTCGACGAGTCAATTTCGAAAGTCAATTACGCGAGCGAAGCATTTGAATCAATTGTTTAAATTTAGATTAGGATTGGTGATGTTTGGCACGAAATGACAAGAATTTCACATGCAAATTTTGTTTCGGTAAATAGTGAGAGAAAAAAAAACGAAATTATTTTATCTGTCAATTGGTACAGTTCTTTTGCAAACCTTCCTAAAAACACTGAAGTTAAAAAAACCGATCAAGGTGATTAAATAAAAAGCAGTTTTCGAGGAAAAAAATTCATTTCATGTAAATTACGAGGAGTAATCGCAATTTTATGATCATCACCGTTAGATAAATTATTTTGATGTGATCGTAAAGTTATAATTATACATTTTAATACCTTTTTCGTAAAATATTTGTACCACCGCAAGTGAAAAAGCGCGATGTAAACGTACACACCACGACGTAGTAAATTTTTCTATCAAGTG